>JAVHNF010043943.1:14613-25800 GCA_034783455.1 Micropsitta finschii
CTTGGGTGGAATGGTTTAGTGTGAGGTGTCCCTGCCCATGGCAGGGGGCTGGAACTGGATCATCTTAAGGTGCTTTCCAACCCAAACCATTCTGTGATTCTATGAATATAATTTACATATTCCCCTGGGGACCTGCTCTTCGAACCAAATTGCCCTCCTTTTCTGGAGATGAAGATGGAAAACATGAGTTATTCGCAAAGAGAAATCCCTTCTTCCTCATTAGCACATCACTTATCGATGTATCAGCCACAGCCCCTTTTTCCATTGCAGGCACAAGTTTTCCTGGAAGAGCAGGGGCCGCTACCAAGCAACACCCAGTACTGGCTTACACATGACTCCAGGCACACAGGCAGCCCTGTACTATGTAGATCTCTCAGTCACAATGCAGATGATCTCCCACCCAGCTGGAATCCCAGTCCTGTTTACCCAGGAAGGTAAGTCGGGGTGTTCAGTTAAACCAGTCATCGGTGGAGGTGTTAAACTCCCATCACTGAAATCCTGTAAGAAAAGGCTCTTAATTTTTACACATGCATAGCAATGGAAGTGCAAACAGTTGCTCATACAAATGCTACTCTGTAGGCATTGAACATCCTTATTTAGGGATGCAATGGGACTCATAGATACTAAGTACTACCACACACACACAGGCATCGGACTGCATACCGCTGACAGAAGACACTAAGTTGGAGCCCTTGCTAAGGTCACCTTGCCCAGGTCTCTCTTCAGTGCATCATAAATTTAACTCCTCAATAAATTTAACTGCTTAACCTCTCAGAGGTTTTCTGGATTACCTGCACCATCTTTCTGCCTACAGCACAGCTCTATGCTTAGAAACAGGGGATATCACCATCCTTCACAGACCAGCTGATTGGGCATGTTACAGCACAGCAGGGTGTTAGAGCTAACCTTACTTTGCACTTCAGTGCACGGCATGCTTTGCTGTGTCATTGCTGGTCTCTGGAGTTCTCCCTTAGATCACACGCAGCATGAAAAGCACCCATGGAGAGCAACATCTCAGGACCCAAATACCATCATTTACCACTTGCTCAGCTTGGGCTTCTTCCATATTGATGGGACATGCCCTGACCCCATGCTTCTTTTCTCAAGGGAGATGACAAATCACTCCTGAGATGCAGCCCCACTTGCCCTACCTGTGACAAGCAACAGACAGCAAGGGCAATGGAAGTGGAGGAGAGCACACGACATGTCTACTGCCACCACGATGCTATTAAGGATTGGTGCCAAGAGTCACTGATATTGATAACACTGTATGCTCACTTCTTCCAAATGATCCCAGCCCAGGGTGAGGAAAAATTTCCCCTCTGGGGTAAGCCTGCATGCCGTCCACTCTGTCAAACCCAGGGGAAGATGGATGGCACTTACAAGCCCCTGGTCAGAGAAGGAAGGGGGTCAGAGCACAAAGGCCATGGGTTGCCACCCGAGGACATCAGCTGAACAAAGAGGGAGTGAGCACCAGGACCACACTGGAAACCCCCGTGGGGCTGTAGCCTTCATCCATCAAACAGGGCAGAGCAGGGGCCATGGCAGCATCTGGCAAGACTAACAGGTCCCTGAATATGTGCAAGACATCACAGCAAAGGGTCTTTTCTCAAGTTATGCTCTTGGAGATGTACTGCCTGCCACTACTCCTGCCATAGGAGCAATCCCTAAGCCTTACTGGCTGCTCCAGCTTTTTGGGCAGCCCACATGAATTACACAACTGAAATCCTAGGTAACGCAAAAGAGATTTTGTGGTATAAACACAGACAGCCATAGTCATCCCAGACTTGAGCAGCGTTATCTATAACCAAGGAGGAATGCACTCAGCTCTGTCCAGGCATGCCTAAGGAATTATTTTAAACATGTTCAGGGGATTTAGAGCCAGTGTTTATGAAATGCTTGAAGCGTGTGGTGAGAAGCGTAACACTTAAAACATTGATGAATAACAGGTTATGGCCATGATATTTGCTGGAGGCTTATGAGCACCAGGCCAGTAAAGGTGCAGATCAGTCACCTCAGTGCAACCTGCAGCAGGAGGAATTGTCAGCAGATGCCATGAGGCCCTGCTGATGGGTCCTTATGCTGCCTTCTGTTCAGACTCACCACTGCAGTTACTGGCCAGCCACCAGCACTGGGTGAGTTTATTAGCAAGACCCTCACTTATGTGCCCTTCTAGAAACAGCCTAGATATTACTGGGCTGCACCTTCAGGCTGCACATACACCCAAAGCTAAATCAGAGGCAGCAGAATTAGCAGAAAGCTAACAGTTTCCATCAGGATTTCCCATACCTACTTCAAATTGGCAGTAGGAAAGCAACCAACCACTGGTATCCCTTTGTTCATTCCCCATTGTCCAGTCAGCTCCATCTCACCCTCATCCTCATGTGAATCCCAGTTTCCAGCAGATCTACCAGCAATGCCTATTGCTCTGTGCAGTGTCCTCAGCACAATTCATCAGCCAATTTGTCACAGCTCTTCCTGGCCATAACACAGTCAACCCTGCTGCACAAGGACAGGGCTGACCTACACCTTCCTCAGCACAGGAAGGACAGATGAAGCACAGGGAACCAAACATCCTACAAAGGGAGCACCCCATGGTGACAAAACCCTTAACAGAAGGGCTTCTAATATGCTCCAACTCTTAGCAAAGACCAACCTGTAAGACCAGACTAGAAACATCCCAACACAAAAAAGCCATAAAAGGCACATAATATGAAATTCAGCTCCTCAGCACCAGTTTACCCTCACAGGTCACTCCTATTGCACCACACTGCTCACCATGACTACGAGGAAGGAGAAATCTCACCTCTGCAGGAGCATCCACCAGCCTGGGGCCAAGCACTTGAGCTGGAGTCTCTCCATAAGAGTCCGCTGCTGCCATCCACCGTTCTTTCATTCCCAAGGCTGGATCAGCTTTGCCAGCATGTAAACTCCTGATGAAATAAAGCATTTCTAATCAGTAACCACTTTAGGAGACACTTGGCTTTTCCCCATGATGAAGCCCTGCTGCAAACAGGCAGTGGGGGTGGTTTTCCTTGGCAGCTCATGCTTCAGTTTGTCAGTACAACATGCTAATTTGTAACAGAGAATTATTAAATGAAAAAGCTGCTAGACGTTTCTATTATCCCCACCAGCACTTCACACATTAGAGCTCCCCAGCATCCTTCACGATCATGGCCAGGGTTGCAAATAGCGGCTCTACATCACCGCATTAGCCTGCCTCCGTTTAATGCAAGGTTTAATCCACACACTTTTGTTTTGTTACAGATTTGTCACAGGAGTGTCCCCGTCAACAAACAGAAGCTGACACTTCAGTTCTGTTCAAATTCCAGCTAAACACCGACTTCGGTTTTAAAAGAAAACTTACGGATGTTTAAGAACATTTTGATTGTGCACCCAGCCACTGGGGCCCGAAGAACCACAGCTCTCTTCAGCATTAAAGACTAAGAAATGGAATTACAATCATAGGAAAGGAGGGAACTTGCAGTTTAGTGGCAGGGGGGTTTCTCCCAGCTAGATAAACCTTCTCACACGGTATTAAGCAGCAAACATGTGCAACCTTACCCCGCATCTCCCTTTAAGCAGCACTTAACCAGTCAGGCGCCAACTTAACGGGAAGTAGTACCTGGAGACAACAGCGCATCTCCAAACTCCCCCAGCACTCATGAAAGGGGCGGGGGGGGGGGGGGCCCGCGGCTTCATAAGAAGGTAACCAGCCAGAAAAACCCTTTAGAAAAGGCTGCTCACGGATTTCCACCCCTTGCAAGCACCCCCCCACACATACAACCCCTTTCCACCACCTCCCGATCCTCAGCGCCCTACATCAGCCAGCACAAACCTTCCCACCGCTCCCTGCTCGGCTCCCATCGCACATGTGCTTCCACGTTATCCCCCTTCAGCCCCCCCCGCAGGTGGAGCCGGCGGCAGAGCTGCCTCTCTTAAAGGGTCTGCGGCCCTTGGACCTGGCTGTGATAGGAGATGGTTCATCCTGGGACAAGCAGGTATCAACAGAAGAAGCATCCAAAAGTATCCTGCTTGTTTCCCTTAAGAATGTGGGGATTCAGGGCTGCTTTAGTGGGACAGGCAGTGTTCCAGAGCTGCTTCCCATGCAGGATGCATTTTGCGTTCCTATTTTCTCTTACTTTGACACCTAAACATTTAGCATTCTACACACAGCTTTGTGTGGCTTTCTACCTGTCAAAGCAAAGCACAGTTTCAGTTTTAGGTATATATTCCGGCTTTTTTAGCCCTAGAACCTTCCAGCTGGGTCCACCGTGTGGCCAACACATTACCCTCTCCTTTGAGACAGGGGTGCTGGATCCTACCCCTTCTCCATAGGAGATTGCTCTGATCTGCTGGGGAAACAGGCCTAACACTAGAATAGGCTTCACTTGTATGGCAGAGAATCAAAGCCTGGATAGAGAGAAACCCCAGGGATTCCTATCCACAGGTTCATTTCAGGCCATCTATAGCCCTTAATGATGTTCCCTGGAGGAGTCCATGCACATAGCAAAATGCAGGAGGGAAATGACAGAATCAGCATCTCCCTTCAGTACAAAGAGAAGCAACCAGTGCATTTCAACGGTGCTATTTTCCCCCTCATTATGAAGCTGGAGTTGTAAAGAGCAGGGCTGGTGCTCTTGAACCCAGTGGGTCTGCTTTGCAGAGCTTTTTCAAGCTCCACGCTCCCCAATTCCCACACAGCAGAGCAGCATTACAGTCAAAATGAAGTAATCTTTTTATAAAGTGCAGTCATTTATTGGAGAAGTGTAGTCTGACCATTAAAATGCAAATGAAATGAGTGCTAATATATTAACTTGGGCTGGGAGTTGAAATGGCTTATGACAAGTGTGCTTTCATGTGGAATACAGTGAAGTGATAGCAGTGGGTGTGCAAGAGAAAGTAATGTTCAGATGTACATGTTTGTTTATTGAAGGTATTAATGAAGGGCAGTGCTTAAAGTGTATTATTGTTTCCTTATCTTTTCTGTCTTTTGTCCCTCCTTGGTTCAAGTCTGCTGCTGAGAGGTCTCTCCCAAAGGGAGTTTGATCAAAAGTCATCTTTGATGAATGATCTGAGTCCATGCAACAGCTGAAATGTATTTAACAATCTCCTTTGAAGAGGAGCAGAAGGTCCCCCCCAATGGTATCCCATGTGCTGCAGTTGCATAAGAGCTGATTCAGAAATAAACGGAAACCCTTGAGTTCTTCCATTCATTTCCCAGGGATACCCCTTGGGAATACAGCCAGCATCAGGGTGGCTTTGGGCCTTCTCTCTAGAGAGAAGCCTATGCCGGGATGTAGGGTCGACACCAGGGGATTGGATGGAGCAGAGCAGCCTTATTGCTAACATTAATGAGAATAACCTGCACGAAGATGTGACACCTCTGACAAAGTCCAGAGAACCTCAGGCTTTCAATGCTGTGAGGTGGATACCCAGGGATGGAGTCTGGCTGCAGGACTTGGGCTGGGTGGCTGTGGCAGCTCCCCATTTCTAAAACTAAATGAGAGCTAAACAAGATGCTGCAAGTATCCCAGCCACACGCAGACACATCCACCTCCCAGCAGGTCTTCCTTTCAGCACCCACTGCTGCTCTTTTGCAGGTCTATGGCCTCAGAATTATCCCTGGGATGAACAAACCCTTTCATACTGACTCAAGTCCTCAGACAAGATATATTCCTTACATTACCCTTTTCCAGATCGAGTGCCTTTACATTTTGCAGTAATTCCTTGGCTTTTCTCCATGCCACAGACCTTCTGCACTTGTCTCATCATCTAACTTCAGGCTTGTGAGTAAGCACTGGGAGAAGCAGCTGTGAGAAAACACTGATGATGCAGAGACACAGCACCAGGGCTTTGAGACACTCAGTCCAGAGGATGCTTCTTGCTCTACCTCTGTAAAAGGCAGAGTCTACATCCAGGGAGGGGTCTTATTAGTACTAGAACATCAGTCTCACTGAGATCATATCAAACACCAGGGCCTCTTACATTTCATCTAAACAAAACTGATTTTTATCAACCTGGACCTCATCATGGTACAAAATTAAGAGCTGGAGTTGTACTGAACTGCCAATGCCTTGTGCCATTTCCTTCCTCTTTCTTGCACAAAGGAAACCAGGGATGTTTCTGCAGCACTGGTTTTGTTTGCTGGGTGCCATTCACATCCAACAGAAGTCATGTTTCCACCACAGCTGGGCTGTGAAAGCTGAAGAGTCTCAACCTGCTGGATTATGTAGCCTGCCTTTGTATGACACCAGTTATTGAGCACCACATCACATCCTCAGCGCTTCAGTGCCGGGGGGGGGTACATGGATAAGCTCTAAAGGGTCTGGAGCAGGCAGATGGGGAAGGCAATAGTGTCAGTGGGTTTGCACCCTGTACTGAAACAGCCTAAAACCCCAGGGGCTAAAGCATATTTGCCTGTAGCATTTCAGGGCCTGTGATCACAAAAAGGGCAGAGGTTTGGGCCCTACGTTGCCTTTCAAGGGTACCAGGGATGACCTAAAGCTTTTCCTTTCCCCAGCAGCTCTTTACACACATGGCCATGTGGCTTTTCCATTCCCCTCTTCCCATTGCTCCATCTAGCACTTGGCAAAGTTGCACAAGCAGGGCTTACACAGAGCAACGCTCCCTCGCCATCCTTCCTCTCGGTATGAGCTTTGGGTAGAGAGATGCAAATTTTGCCTTTGACCCTATTATGAAGGCAGGCACTTGCTAGCATCTGCAACAACTGCTTGACACTTTGAACTGAAATCCTCTTGCTATTGCCACCCTCTTTCCTATCTACTATGTTCATGCACGTACTGGTTTGTTATTGTAGGGTTGCTCATAAGTGATCTGGCTTTGTCTCCATTACACAAAATGTTTTGTTCCCCCATCAAAATAGCTAATTAAAGTTCATTCTCTCATTGTGAGATCATTGTCTAGACAAAGAATTATAGATTTGGCCTAGATACACCTAGTCAAGATAAAGCCAGCCAGTCACATCTAGGTAACACAATCTTATCACTGTTTGCAATGGACACCAAGGTAAATATCTCCAGTTAATTATCTCAGTGTAAAAACACCTCCTTTTTGTAGTGAAGACATAACATGGGATATACATGCTTGATCTGCCTGGATTTGGTTGTTATTATAAAGTTGTTACCCACTTCACCCACTTTCTGTTGTTCCTTTACTGCTGTGAGCCAGGGCAAGCGCTGCAAATTAGACCCCAATTAGTAAAAAGACACCAAAGTCCTAAGAGTCTTCCAAAACTGCTGGGAAATTCACACTGCAAAGAGGAATGGGTATTAGTGCCTAACAAAGCTGGGTAACACTCAGAAGGCTCCAACATGCCAATCTTGTCACCATGACAGAAAACCAAAGGATGCCAGACCAATACACATCTCTCCTGCAGTATCACAGCCGAACATCCTACATAGCTGACACTGAGCTTCCGAGCAAAATTAAAAATAGGCTAGAGTGTCCAAAAATATGAATAAGGACGCTCTTACCATACATGCTTCCAACTTCTTTTTTAGAAAAAGAATACTCTCCAAGACCGTTCAACATTCCTCAACGGAGTCTTGTATTACTGTTCTGTAATCGCGACAGGAATACCCACATTTCTGCTTCAGATCCCTCTTCCAAGAAAAGGAAATGGTATAAAACTGCAGCACATGTTTCAGGCCCCTAAAAGCACCGATGCCGATAAAATTAAAAATGGCTGTGCCCAAAGATCCCACACCGAAACGGGCACAGTTCTGCTCACGATTAAAATATATATTAAACATTCCTGCACTACCTTACAAAGGGCGAGGTATGCAAAACAAAAAGATCATATATTTTTCCAAAATTGAAATAAGTTCTTAGACAAGAGATGCAGATTTAGGCAAAGCATACGTCTTGAATGCGGGTCATTTACACAATAAAGCAGGTTTTATTCTCCGAGACGCCCAACATATATCGGGATTTCAAAAACTTTATCGGGCTGCAATAGATGCACAGCACTTTTTAAGGAGACCCAGATGTGCCCGAATACCAGCCGACCCCACCCCCATATCCCTCTGCCAAAATGGCCAGTTCGTTACACCCACTGGCTACTTACCAGCCGCAGTGCTGAGCAGCAGGGTGGCACTGGAGAGCAGGAGCACCAGCACAAGGTGCTGCAGTGAGGCAGTCATACCTGGGGAAGCCGGGGTTCGAGGCAGGACGAGGGAAAAAATTAAAAGAAATAAAAGAAAAGGGGGGTGGAAACCCGACGAGAGGGATTTCCTCCTTCTTTCGCACAGCCTTCCTCAACTCTCTCGGTTTACAATCCCGTCTGGAAGGGCAAATGGCAGATGAGAGGAGCCGTCTTCGCTCTTACTCCATTACACCCGCCTGCCTTCATGCCTGGGGAGTCGGCACGGCTCCGCGGATGCAAGGGAAGCGCCTGCTCCTGCCTCCCAGCCCCGAGGCATGTCCCCCCGCCGGGGAACGGCGGCACGCTCCCGACCGAGCTGGGAACCAGGCTTATTTCCCACGCAGCTTCACGATATCGAAGAAACAGCCCGGTTGAGAAGGAAACATATCCAGACGCGAGCCCGCGTCTACAGCAATGTCAGTCAGAGCAGCCCCCGCCGGCTGGCCGGGGCACGGTCACCACAGGCTCTACGGGCTCACGGAAAAGCCGCGTCCCATCCCGTTAAAGGTCTCTTGTCTTCTCGCCGCCCCTGCTCGCTGCCTCACGCTCCCGGGAAAGCGGCGGCGATGCCCTCAGTCCCTCCGAGGCGAGGCGCGACCGGCTCCGCTCTCACGGCGAGTGCTGCGGTTCAGAAGCACATAGGTATATTGTGGCCCTCATTCCTGGAGCAAGCACTGTCTACATGCAGATCAGAAATTAATGCATCACATGCTTATTTAAGGATGAGCTTGCTTTTTAGGCTTGCCTGCCTGTATCAAAGCTCCTTTCCCACCTCTTTTCCATCCATACTGAATCCCAAACTCTCTGCTAGGAACAGGAGCACTGAGCTTCGTAACTGTCTTGAGCAGCATCTCTTTTTCTGTGAGGAGTGTGTCAAACCGTAAGTAGAGCAGCTGAAACACCCAATGGCAACTAATCAGTGTAATTTCCTCTGTTCTGACTGTTTTTCTTCAAAACCACTGCTACAATAGAATTCCTAGGGAAGACAGAAGTCCTCTGCTTCTTCAGATGTACCATGATGCATTTTCAGCAGCCCCTGCTCTGGGTAGGGTCGCCCATGCAGTGAGAAACAGTGGCATAGTGTTCTTTGTTCACTGATCTGAGGGGTCTCAGCTTGGATATTCCAGCAGACAGCCCCCAGGGGTGTCACTAGGAGCTGGTGTTGCCTCTGGGGATCCCCAGGTCCAGGTTATTATTCCAGTTAATCACCCAAAGCAAGGTGTCAGAGCTTTGCAAGTAGGAGAGGAAGGTCAGCTCCTGTGGTGGTCCAGACCCCTCCCAGCACAGTGGCATCCTGTGCCTGGCATAATTGAGAGCTTGCCCCATGCCTGGGTTGGAGAAGGAGTGTTTTCATGTCTGTCTCCATGATTTGGGATGGGTGTGAGTTAGCCTCCTGCCTCTGTGCACTTCTGTCTACCCCTCTCACACCCAATACTGTGTTTCTTGGCTTTTCTAACCAACAAGAGCTGCCTTATGCAGGTTGTTCTGCATGACTTGATGGTCTTAAAGGTCTTTTCCAACCTAGCTGATTCTATGATTCTGTCACTGCTGGGAGCAATTGAACCTGACACAGTCCCCAAGGGCACAGTGGGAAGCTGTGGCCTCTGTTCTCCCAAGCCCTGGTTACTAGTTATGGTGGGTGACTGAGTTTTTACTGTGCAGGATGGGGACATGAGCATCTGAAAAGGGTGACAGGCTGCTGCCTGATTGTTTTTCTTTAATGTTGCTTAGAAACCAAATCCAATATTGCTGAAATCCACCAGCTCTGCAGTGCAGAACTCATTGCACAAGGGGAAAGGAGGATTTTTATTATTATTTTCTATTTTGGCTTTTTTTTTTTTTTCCCCTTTTACAAGAAATAACTCACTTTTCTGCTGTTGGAGGGGGTAGTAATTGATCTAGAGCTTTGCAGCCTGCCTTCCGGAATGCTTTTATTTTGAATGTAGGAATAAAATTCTGTTAGGTCAAATACACAGCAATAAATACAAGAAGCACATTAGTTTTAATATATTGGATTATTCCACTTGGTGGTGACGGGGGAAAAAAAAAACCCAAGATTTAATTCCCCTGGCAATGCAGGCAAAGAAAATCACTTTCCCTGACCATTTTTTCCCTGTTAAGTAATTTTTGTCTGTCAATGCCAGTGCTGCAGGCTTTGACAGGCTTTAATTTTACTTTGTTTTTAAGCTGGTATGGAAGTGAAAAGTGTTTTCTCCAAATAAATTGTCTGCAAATTCACTCAGTGCCTTTTATTTGTAGCTGTTACAGATCCCTGCCCTGATGGGATGTGTGGAGCTGGTACCGTCAGGAAGGTGGGACTGTCACAAGCTGGCAGAGTAGGATCCCTTTCAGCTTCCCTCTGCTGTTGGAGTAGGTCAGTGAGTTCCACACAGCTGTTGCTCTTGTTCCAGCCATGCTGGTGTTGGCTCCTGTTCCTACCCTGGAGCTTCCCAGCTAGAACTAGGATTTGCTTCTCCATGCCAACTGTTTGTGTGATGTACCACCACCCATCAGGACCACAACATCTGTTCTGTTGCATCTTTCCTTGTGTCCCACAGGCTAGTGGTGGCTTAGGGCTCCCATATGGTGGTGAATGTACCCAGCAGTGCATGAATTTCTCCCCAAGTGATGTGCCTTGCAGTGCTGAACTCTTTAATCAAATCATTAGTTCTGAGCCAAGCCTTCGTTCATTTTCCTGTGAGAGCAATGGCATTGGATCCTTTTCCTGCAAGAGACAGGAATGATCTTGCTTCTTGTCTACCTACCTGTGGTAGGTAGAAGGTGGCACTGCTGTGGACCAGGCAAGCAGCAGAGGCTGCAGCAGAAATTTAGTTTGGATAACAGAGAGGAAGCATCTAAGTGTGGGGAAGGACTGTAAGAAAGGTTTTGCAGGGGGTAAAGGCTTCATAGCCAGAAAGCTTTGAAAAAAGGCTGGATGAATCTGTCTCAGGAGTGAACTTAACAGGAGCCAGCTTCAGTGTGCGCTCACAGCCCAGAAAGCCAACCGTATCCTGGGCTGC
>JAVHNF010043948.1:1713-13223 GCA_034783455.1 Micropsitta finschii
TTATTAAATTAACCCCAAAATTATTTTTAAAATGAACCCCAAGGGAAAAAAAAAAAAAAAAAAAAAAGAGAGAACACTGAAGAGAAGCTATGGCAGATAAACATTTCAATTATCTCAGTATCAAATACAATCAAGGTTTCCTCTTTCTACAAACACTTACAGAATATTCTCATCTTACCCTGCACTAAATTTATTTAAAGCTACTCAGAGACTTCATTCAAAACCTAAAACCCTGCTTGCTCTTCCTCCAACTCAGTTAATTTTCCAGCAGGTTAGCTTCCTGCATTGGCTCATCATGTGGTCAGGCAATCCCAGAGCCCAAGGGATGCAACCGGACCACTCAGCCCAGAGACAGAGAGTGCCTGAGGGAAAAAGCAACTTCATAATTTTTGAAACACACAGCCAGTAACATGAAACAGCATCTATTCATCCCAATATATTCTTGCCCAGAAAAATATCTGGACAGTTAGAATTCCAATACTTATCATTTACCCTGCTAGTTGTTTAAACAAGCAAAAGCTCAATAACCACTTTCCTTCTTCAGAAATTTTCTTCTTTAGACAGTCTAAATGAAAAGCCCACCAGAAGAGCAACCCTTCTTCTGAGTACCCAGAATGTAGCAAGGCAGGATGTAGTTGGATCTAAGGAAAATTATGTATAGACACCATTGTTTGTCCTGCAGTCTTCCTTTCTCTTGGTCTGAAGTTACCAATTCTGCCCCTTGTATCCACTCATTGCATCAGAATTGCCATGCACGCTTCAAAACATCAAAGAGCAAAAAGGTAATCTACAGCAAGCTGTCAGTAACAGACACTTGGGGAAAGCAGGAACACAGCAGAGCAGCTCTCACTGCAGCATGAACTGGAACTTTTGTTCAGTTCTGCTGGGGGGGGCAACAGCATTACAATGCAAGGACATGAGTGTAATTCTTCAAAACAACTTTACGACTTGCATACTTGCTGCATTTCTAGCACATTACATTTAAAAAACCTGAATGATAATAATTAGAGCATAAAGAAAGGAAACTGTAATTGTGGTTCAACCTGACTACAAGCAGGCACTCTTGGCTGCAACAATAGACAAGCAGAAGCATGGCAACTGGAAGCTGGCAGCATTTGCCTTCTTTCACATTTTGGTAATTCTTGGTAAGTTGTTTTTGGCAACATGACTGTTAGATTCCTACAGTTTCTCAAAGAAAGCTGGCACTGCCAGAGCAACAAAGATTCCTTCAATGAAACATCTACTCCGCAGCACACCGTAAGAGATGAAGTTCAAAGTAATATAACCACAACATGACGCATTAAAGACAAAGTGACATGACTCCGTCATTAACAGCTGAACAAACCAAAGGAACAGAATGCATGTTATTGTTTTAGAAAGTCAACTGAAAAAAAAAAAAAAAAAAAAAAAATCAGTGCAGTAGTAACGAGTGCATATTATTAAGACCGAAAGAAGCAATCTACTGTTTTCCAAATTCACTGCGTGTTTTTTCACATAATTTACCCAAATTACTCCAGAGCTCTTAAAAGAAATAATCATTTAAGGCACATCTGCTTACAGACATGACCAAAACAACAAACTCTTAAGTGCACTATGTAGATTAGAGCAAAAATTCTCCAAATTCGCAAGTCTGTGCACATCATAATCACATCTTTGCCTCCAAAATCCAGGAACTGTAAAAAAGGACATCACAATTGATTCTGTCATTAGTACCACAGCAAGCCACTGCCCAGCTACTGGTCTCCACATACCTGCTGATTTACATCAGTATGACTGAGGAGAATCCTCTCCCACCCATCCCTTGCCTGACAGAAGTGCTTTCCAAAGTTACAGTCTCACAGCTCATCCTACAGTGCTTAACATACCAGAACTGGAAACAACCACCTGTCGAAACTGGTGTCCTTAAGAAGCATTGGGTTCACAACAGTTACACCAAACCAGATCACAGCTGGGACAGAACTGAGGATGTACAAGCATACAAACTCACAGACCTGTCTTTTTTATACTCATTCTACCTTCTGTGAACTTGTGATCCAGAAATCTCTTGGAAAAACACCTAAACACACAAGAAGAATTCAACAAAATTGCAGCTGATCTTAAGCACAAATACATTACTCTGTAGGTAAGCTGAAATTAACAAAAAACCCAATAGAAACTGGAAAAATAAAACCAAACAACAACAAACAAACAAAACCCACAAAACCAAAACCAAACAAAAAACCACAAAAGCCACAAACAAAAAAAGCCCCACCACAAACAAAACCCAAAACCAGACCAACCAGAAGTTAATACATCATTCAGAGGTGATGAACTGCTGCAAGCACAACCTGATTCCAGGGTATAAGGTAAAGATTTTTGGCTGCTAAATTCACAGAAACAGTACTGTTCCTATATGTAGGTTCTCACATCAGCAGCATTTACTGGTGGAAGGGTACTGGAAGACAACACAGCAAAGTTGCCATGAGATCCCACTGCACACTAAGCCCATTCAGACTAACTCATCACATAACATATGATAGGGACTACTGAAGCGCTTCTGTGACCTACTGCCTGCAAACCACTCCCCAACCTCCCCCCTGTACTTGGCTCAGTGAGCTTTGGGATACATATCCTGTCTCTCAGCCGTAAGAGATACTTCAGTAACCTGCATCATCACAGAAGGTGGTCTCTTTTGCAACAGTGACAGTCAATTCACTCTAAATTAAATTTGTCCACAAATCAAATCTGCTAAATCTGTGCACAGAAAGGAATAAAAAGAGCAAACTGGCTCATTCTCTTCACCACCTCCTCCTGTTACCAGATCTTAGTTATTCTGCAACTTACTATTCAGACATATTTTAAATCCAAGATTATAAGGATCATGGAGACTGACCTCAGAGAGTTACATGGAGATTTTTATTTTTCTTACACCACCCCTTATTCCTCACTCACGTTATTCCCCTCCCATTCCCAGAACCAGTTCAGGTATCAGTAGTATGTTTCTGCGGGACTCTCTGGGGGTTAGTTATCTGCCACTGCAAACGAAAGGCTTACCCAGGGACAGGCAGACAGAAGGAATGTTGCAAACAAACATACAGAACACACAGCCAAGAACACATTAACTATCCTAGATGATGTAAACTATTCATGGACACTCCAGATTTCTTTTGCATTTTTCTTATCTTTAGGGCAGCAAGTAGCTCTGGTGGCTTCTAGTAGGACTGGAAGCAAAAATGCTCAGTTCTTCCTGAATAACAGGCTTCACAGCTTATTAGAGAAGCACTTATTTCAGAAATGTAACACACACTTTTCCTTTTATTACCTATATCCAGTCACACATAACGACAGGTAACACAGCAGAGACATTCTGACAAGTTTGTTACAGCATCTGTAATAAACAACTGGTGGTGAAAAGTCCAGTCCTGACTGAAGTACTGCTGAGGGCAATCTGATGCTGCCTTGAAGAGCAGAGAAGTCTTCAACAGGTATTCTGGCACAAGATCAGTCCCTGAATTACACTGATCCTTGACTCTGAGACAGCAAAGCCCAACCCCTGAATACCAACTTACAGAGTTGACCTTGGATAATGGCAAGGCAACAGTTGTGTTGCTAAGCATACCCTCTTGACCTCAAGTACATGAGTATCATGTAATGCATTAGCAATAATTTAAATTTGGTCACAACAAGCACACAGAATGGTGGGTCAACAAAGCAGTGTTATGTCACTGTCCTGGGTTCAGCAGTAGCACTCATTTTTCTCCTTAGTAGCTGGTGCAGTGCTATGTTTTTTGACTTTTAGCCTGGGAGCAATGCTGATAACACCGATGTTTTTAGCTGTTGCTAAGTAATGTTTACTCCAACCAAGGACTTTGAGTCTCATGCTCTGCCAGGGAGGAGGGGAAGCCGGGAAGAAGCAGAAACAAGACACCTGACCCAAACTTTACAAAGAGGTATTCCATACCACAGCATGACATGTCCAGTATATAAACTGGGGGCAGTTATCTGGAAGGGCTAGATCACTGCTCGGGTCAGGCTGGGCATCGGTAAGCAAGTGGTGAGCAGCTGTATTCTCTTTCTTTGTTATTTCCCTTATCATTATTGGTGGCAGCAGTAGTGGTTTGTGTTGGCAGCAGTAGTGGTTTGTGTTATACCTTAGTTACTGGGCTGTTTTTATCTCAACCTGTGGGAGTTACATTCTTTCGACTCTCCTCCCCATCCCTCTGGGAGCCAGGGGGAGGAAGAAGGGGGTGGGAGGAGTGAGAGAGCGGCTGCATGGTTCTGAGTTACTGACTGTCACTCCTTGCTCTCCCCTGCAGCAGGTCTTGTAAGACAGCAGTTCACTTCCACCTCCCACAGCAATTGTAAGCCATCTTTCTATTATGACCACTAGCATATATGCAGAGTAAACACGCTCTCACATAAATTTAAGCTGCCTGAAGATTCACCCAAACCACATGGCTGTAATCTTCCCTTCTGAAGCTGTGAAGATCTCTCAATGTCCTGAATCACTCTATGCAGTAGAGAAAGCTGTTTTCTTGTTAGCAGAGCCTAAAACTGCCCTTTCATATTCCAAACCTGGAGAAAAACTATGGTGGTCACTCTGTTAATCAACTGAAGTCAGTCTCATGAGTAGTCAATTAGGAAGGATTCCACTGTAATTACTATAATAATTGTATGTCAGTGACAAATACCAATTTAAAATAGCTGCATTGGATTAAACAGCAATTACTCAGTGAAAATGTAATCTAACTTTTTAAAATATGTGGGGTTTGTAATTAACAGACTATCGAGAAACTTCCCAATTATTAGTCTGTCTGGAACACTGCTGATAAATGAGGTCACCCACATCATCTTGAGCATCCTACTCGACTGCTTTTCCCCATGTTCAAATCAGACACTTAAAGAAGCATGTTAAGAAATCTGCCCTTTTCTTGGGAAAAATCTTGCTTCCAACAACAAACTACTTACAACTTCTAAGAAATTTTCACCTGCTATGCTTGTTCAGTGAATGGTGGTCATGAGGTAGAGGACACACAGGGCATTTGACTCAGAAGTCAGACAACATTACACTAGAGATCACAACTCTAAAAGAAATAGAGAATAATTTGATGTCCTGTTACCAGAAGTCTGAAAAGAATTATTTGCTTCACATTTTAAACTACTATAGAAAAGAGACAGGCAGAGATGACGAAATTAATGAGAGGCTTAAGACATGCTAGATAGGGTAAAGTACACAACCTAGGAACCCTGGGAATTAGGAGAACTCCTGTATTTAATACATACATTAAATCACAGTACAGTTCACAAGTGAATTTAACACCTCAGTCTTTCCAGGCACAGGTCCTGTTCAGACTACCTAAAACCAGCCTGACTAAACTAACTTGTCTGCTTGCCAAATCAGTGCAGTACATGCATTCAGAACCACAGGACTCAGCATCAGTTTGAAATATTTTTTAAGAACTGCTAACAGCTTAATACTAGCAGAAGGAGCTATCTCATCCCCTCAGCGCTGGTAGCAACCATAAAAATTTCCCATCTTTTCCTCTGTGATCACTTCGACTCCGATGGAACTCCTAAGCCTACACAGCCCTATAATCCACAGAGCGGAGGCTAGTTATTCTTAGGCAAGTTGCCTTCTGTGAGCTAAATCAGTTCACAGACAGGTAATGTGAAGACCATGGCAAGATCTAAGGAAAACAGTGCAACTGCATCTTTTCAGTATCAACACAGTTAAACCATGTCAGTCCATCTTGCGTGACTGCAGCACAGATTCCAGACTTAGCTGCAAACCTAAGTCCCCCTTCTTTACCACAACCATGCTGTTCCAGCTGTACTGTTGTAATTTGGGACTGCAATACATCAAAACTATTTCAGTGATCTATACTAAAGATAATACAGCTTAAATCATAATATTACACAAATTGTAACATAGTACGGTAAATACTTAATACAGTACATTATCCCTAAATAAAGGATTCTAAAGAACATTAAGATGCTTTTAATGTATTACTTAAGTAGATCAAGGCATGACATCCACACTGAAGTCAGACTGTAACACAAAATTAACCCAAGATATGATACAGTTTACAAGAATACAGCTTTCAGGGTACAGTCTACAACAGAATGAGAAATGCCCTCAAAATTTAACCTGTCCTTATCAAAGGTTTCAGCTACGAAGCCATTTAGGAGAGCCTGAAGAAATCTTCACAGCAAATTTATTTTTCCCTTGTATGGGGAAAATGGAAGCAGAACTGTAAGATCACTTCATCAGTTGACTCATAGTAAAATTGTATCAAATTCCCAAGCTAAAAGATAGAGCAACATACTGATGCTGCTTAAACATTACTGTGTGTCATTAATACTGCATAGGAAGTCAGTTTTGGACGGCAAGAGATGCATACTTTGATTCCAGCATTTTTATTAGTTACCACGACTCAACAATACTGTTAAAAATACTGAGCACTGATTAAAAAAAAAAAAAAAAAAAGCAGTGCCATTTGAATAACAAGTAATATGTAAACCAAACTTCACTGCAAACAAGTTTCAGCAAATAAGAAAAGTTGTTTCACTACTTTTCTGAACAAAACTAATACGCAGGTGTGCATAGGGCTGTGCATTTACACCACAGACAGGGTGCCTCAAGTATTCCATAGTGGAATATCATACACAGCACTGGGTGAAGTTAAAGGTAAGTTATAAATCTATATTTAAAAACATGACTTAAAAAAGAGTCAGCTGAGTTGGATGAAATTTTATACTACTTTTTTCTCAAAGTTTTCTATGTCAGCTATGGAAAAAAAAAAAAATCTATGACTCCTTCCAGAGGAGTTGCTCCTCAGACCAGGTTTTCAAATGATCCTCATTAAATAAACCCTTTTCCATTCGCAGTTAAGGCATATCTCAATCTGCATGCACCAATCAACTCAGTAACAGCTCAGAATCAAGTCAGGAAAGGCACAGAAAAGCAGCTGGCAAGGAAATAGAGCCAGAACACAGAGTCTGAGGAGCACCTCTATCTCCCCAGTATCAGTCTGCTGAAGGCTTAAAACTATTACCTTCCGCAGACCAAGCTGCACAAACTGCAGTGACTGACAGCTTCCCAGATCTACATATGCTCAAGGATTCTGGAGAAAAAAACCCAAGATTAAATAAGAACAGGATTTGGATTCTTTTATTAAAAATCATTAAAAACAAATCTCAAGAACACTACCAGAGCTACTATTTTTCCTCTCAGAATCTGCAATAAGACTCCAAAACTTAATATTATCTGAACTTTAAAGTTCAGAACTCTAAATGCCAAAACACACAACTACCCAATAAAAAAACAAACATCCAAAACTGGTTGACAGGACTAACATAAATGCTCAGCATTACTAGTAACCAAATTCTCCACAGAGCACAGAACAGTTACGGAAACTAACTGCATCACAAGTGTGGGTTTTGCCAGAGTGCCATTTTGCCTAACACTGTCTCAAAAAGGAGCCCATGGGTATTCCTACAGTGAATGGTAAGAATGGTACAAAAACCACAGCAGTTCTCCCTCAGAGCCACAGGGTATCAGAAGCTGGGAGTGCAAGTTAAATTTATTTTAGTCTTTGTGTTTAGTAATCTGGTAATTTTTGCTTCTATGAACTTCTTAATCCGGTGTGCATTATACAACTCTGTTGTTAATAAGAGGCTTGAGAGACACCCAACACATGCAACTTTATTTTTTGTTGGGGGGAAGAAGGCAAATGAACAAATAACAATTAATAATAATAATAATAAAAAAAATAAATCAGTGAGTGAACCATGGGGTTTACACAGGTTCTGTAACACACAAAACTGCAAGAGCTGTACCTTCCCATAAGATTGCTTCATTTACAATATTCTTGTCAGGTTTAACTACACCTTTTGTAAAGTACAGTTTCATTATCTCAAGCAGTCATTCACATTTAAATGGTAATAGAACTTGACTGATACTTATACTGAACATCATACAGTATTCAAGTTATGTGGAGACAGAAAATCGTCAAAACATTATCAGAAAAACAAGTATCAACATATGTTTAAATCTGTTCATTCAAAATGTAAGGCTCAGGATCTTACATGAGACAAGCAAAAAGAAGTTTTCCATAACCGCCTAAACAATCTAAGCACCCTTTAAGAGCTCACATGTGCATTCCATATAAAAAGGTCACATACAACAGTTCAGTTTAAAAATTTAAACTACAGAAGCTTCCAGAGTATCACCCTAAATTAAACTTATTTCCTATTTCAAAAATAAACAAAAAAAATTTCTAGTATTATCCAGTTGAGTGCTATGGGGAATAAAATCTGTAGAAAAAGCACACAGTAATGACTAAAAGCTGTTAAACAAGCACACTTTTGTAGACTCCACAGTATCTGTATTTTAAATACTTTATTTACATCATGCATTATACAGAGGAATAAACTGTCAAATACAGTAACAAGCAGACACCTGAGCTGCACAAATATGCACAGGCTGGCAAAGCATATACTTAACTTTGCCCTCCAGTAACTGTGTCAATGGTAGCAAAGTCACACCTCGTGTTCCTCCGAATTACAGCTTTTGGTAACAGGGAAAAAAGAAGACTGCATTGCAGCTTATAACTCTTAGTAAGGGAACCCACATCACGTACCAAGACAGCAAGGTAGCAGGAGAGCTGCTAAGACATTTAAGAAAACTGAAGTTTCTACCCTCCCCCCATTACAAATACTAGAAGAGATGTACTCAAGAGTTACACTGCATAAGGCATCTAGTAAAGATGAAGCCTACCTAGCAATTGGTATAGAATTGCTCTAGTTAACTACATTTTGTTGAAATACATTAATGAAAACCTACCAGTATTTTATTTACCTTTTAGCTGCTGTATTTACAACACACGCCAGATCAGAATTTCCAGTCTAATACCACAAAGGTGGAAAAAGTGCTCCTTCAGTAGTGATGGTGACAGATGCAACACTGAATAACTTAAAACAGGTTTTTCCAAAGACTACACCACTGTGAAGAGCTTATCTATGTATTTCCTGCTGCAGATGTCAGTCTTCAGTTTGCAAATCTACACTTTTCTGGACTTAAAGTGAACACTGGTATATGTGTTGCATATGGAATGCATAAAGATGCTACCCAGAGGCCTGTATTAGGCTGAAAGGCTTTGATAAAATAACAACTTAAAAGTTTCCTGATCAGTAAAAATAAGTTTTGAATGACAAAGTCTACATGGACTGCAAGTCAGGAGCCAAACCATTATTCTTTATAGGTCAGCTATTCTTGGCGTCCTGTAATCCCCAAGTTTATTTAGATTGCCTTTAAACCCATAAGACAAACTATCATTTCAAATTCATGACCTTTTATGTGCAATTATCAAACTTAGTTTTAAGGCTTGTATAAACTCTGCACAAAATAGGTGAAAAACAGTAAAGTCATGCAGAGAAAGGGACGAAAGGAGAAAGAAGAAAGGTGACAGGAAAGGTTTACTGTAAGGACTAGCATTTCCTCAATGCATTATAACTGCCACTGTTATTCTCTCTATGCATGCAGTGAGTTTAAGTGTATGACTAGGACAAATAAGCCTACTGAATGTGATTTACAAGGAGACAGTGTCAGTTGCTTCAGGCCACTCTGTCAACTTCAGCCCAAGTAACTTTTTGCTGGGTTTTCTTTTGCTTGGTTGGTTGGTTTTGTTAGCTATCCACAAGACAATGTATTCCTACTTCCTCCATCTGTTCTGTATTATGACAAAGATTTGACCTAGTAAAGTCAGTTCAGCAACAGTAAACCAAAATAAGATGATGTTCTCTCCATCTCTGAAAATAATACTGCTGCCAAAAGCTGCCTTAGGACCTCAAATTCCAACTCTGCCTGCACAGACACTGCTGAAAGTAATGGTCTACTTCCTTCAAATCCTCAGCAATAAATACTGTGTAATATTTTCAGATAAAGTGTGAAAGAGCGAAGTGGTAAAACAACTCAGAAAGTTTAACATCTCAGCTAGCATTCGGCTCTATGACCATCTGAAAAGGAAATTACACCACAGCCTAACTCATACATGCACACTCACTCTCCTTGCTAATGGTGGGAATAAACCACAAAACCAAGACAAACAACCAGTATAAATACAGATTTGAACTGTACATATACTCCCAACCACAGCACAAAACAGTCTGGGATGGGAGACTCTCTTCTCTCCAGCCAACTTACTGCTTACTCTTCCCGTTCTGCAATAACTCAAACAGTGCTTATCTTGAGCACAGCTTAAAGAGGTCAAACATGCATTGCTGAGAGACAGGACAAAGACATTCATGAGAAGACAAACATCAGAAAACATCAGATTTCCCCCCCCCCCAGAAAATTATAGCAGGGAAATTACAGTACAATTTAATACAAGCCAAAACAAGCTGTCAGATACCTCACTACTTCAATTTTTCAAATTGCACAGTGTGGTAAACCACCACATACATCATTTAAAAACAATCACTTTACTACATCATGACAGGGACCTTTTT
Source organism: Micropsitta finschii (assembly GCA_034783455.1). Taxonomy (NCBI): domain Eukaryota; kingdom Metazoa; phylum Chordata; class Aves; order Psittaciformes; family Psittacidae; genus Micropsitta; species Micropsitta finschii. The sequence goes on from JAVHNF010043948.1 coordinate 12,202, forward strand.
TACCTGCAGAAATATATCAGTAATGAATACACTGAGGACTTGGTTTTACAGGTTTGTTTTCTTTATAGGCTCTCATTTACCAATGGGAATATCCATTAAGGTTTTTCCTATTACTTCCAGACAGCTTTGGAACTGTTATCTTCTGACTGGAATAGTTCCGCCACATACCCATGATGAAACTATACCCACTTAAGAAATTATAGCTAGTAGACAGTTTGTGGTACACCTTCCTCAGTAACTTACACTTTTTAGGCGCACTTCAGAACTTCTCTTCCTCCCTCCAGCTTTTATCAGTGCTAAGGTTTTATCTTCATTTCCAGGACGTTCTGTAGCCCACACTCCTTCTGTAGCCCACACTCCTAACTACCTAAAAGCCATCTGAAGCTCCCAAGACAACATCTAAGAACTACCAGCTCAAGGTCTTTCTTGAAGTAAAATACAGATGCTATGGAAAACCAGGCCAGACATAAGGGTTACTAATGCATTAACTGCAAGAACTTCCCCCAGTAAAGCCCTGGACATCATCAGAAAAGCTCACTGCTTTCTGTTCCAGCTCAAGACGTGCAAAATTTGTTTTCAACATTTAGCTAGAATTAGGCAAATTTCTGAACATCTTCTCAAAACGAGACACCTCAAAAGAAACATTCGAACAGTCTCATACAGTACCTGGCCTACTTTATGACCACAGCATCTTCATCAGAAAGCAGAGCTAGTGCACTCTTTCTTCTAAAAATCCCAGAAAATAAATAGCAATAGAAGCGCAAACAAGATGTTTAGCAAAGAACACATGAACGTTAAAAATCTGCTGAGAAACAAAAGAGTGCCCAAATTTATCCACAAGCACCTGAAGGATCCATGAGTTAAACCTGCTTAAGGGATTTCAGTAACTGTATAAAATAATAAATAAAATAAAATAAAATAAAATAAAATAAAATAAAATAAAATAAATAAAATAAAATAAAATAAAATAAAATAAATAAAATAAAATAAAATAAAATAAAATAAAATAAAATAAAATAAAA
>JAVHNF010043963.1:12951-27426 GCA_034783455.1 Micropsitta finschii
TCTTGCAGGGGGGTTGGACTAGATGATCTTTTGAGGTCCCTTCCAACCCTTGGGATTCTGTGATTCTGTGAACAAGTGACAGCTTCAGCTCTAGATAGGATGTATTCTGTAAAGAAACCAACTCTGTGATGAAACACAGGAAAACCTGTATAACTGCATACATTGCACAAAGTAAATTAGCAATTTATAACTCATTCACATGATGCAGTTGCTCACAGCAGGAAGCAAACAATACCATATTCAGTGAAGCTTTAGGAAGACGCTGTTTTCACCCTGCTTACAAAAAACTGGTTGCTACAGAGGCTGAAAGGAAATTGTAGGTGTTAGCTAGCCTAACCATTGTGGATTTGACTGCCAGTTTTGTGTCATATCAAGGTTGTGCATGCAAGGATGTGCTTGCATGTCAGACTCCTTACATGCACTGCAACTCAAGTGGATCATGTTAACAAGATATTGAGAAGCGTGTCTTTAGGTGTTCCTCCTGCCAAACCAGCTTTAATCAAAATCATTCCTCAGCCTCATCCTCAGTAACAAAAATATACTTGTACTTTCCTCTTACCCTTAGTATTGTCAGAACTCTGACTTAATGGTCTGAGATAAAATGTGTATGCACATGTTCACATGCAAAACTAGTTCTTCATGAATGTCAGAGTGTTTGTCTTTTGAAATTTGAGTTGCTTATTTCCTGTCTGAGCTTTGTAGAGGCATCTCACAGTGTGACTTGGGGTGAAGGAGTGGTAATGCATGCAACAAATGCATGCCCAAACCATTAAAACATTTGTAGACACCAGCATGCTCATGCCCAAAATATAAGAACTTAGAAAAAGTTCTCTCTCTGTTTACATGGATTTTTTATTTTCTTGTCTTTCACCTGAAGTGGAATCAATGTCGAGGAGCTGTATGCACAATGGGACTAAATTCAGAAATAAAGCATTTGACTAGTCCCATGACATTTTATTATTTTGCAGGGTATTTAAATTACTGAATGATTATACAGAAATTTACACATTCATGCAGTGTTTGCCAAAATGAATTTCATATTCTTTTCTCTCACATTCATTACATAAAATAATTTCTGATCTATATAAATGGCATACAAAACCACTCTCCCCCTCCTTTTCCAAAGTTTAATCCAGCAATCAAAAATGACAACAGCATAGATAAGCACAAATGTCAGCCAGCTGCACACTAGCACAGACATGTTTCATGGAAGAGGTGGTAACAGCTCACAGTTTTCTACAGAAAGAAGGCTGATGTAGAGTCATGTTCTCTTTCCAGTATATATGTTCTTAAAATACTTGTGTTGCTTGGTTAAAACAACTGCTGCTAACATGAAGACAAGCTTCAAGTGACCCTTCGGTTTTCTAGGTCATGGTTTGTTATCTTGAAATGACACATGCACATGCACATACACATGCTCTAGTACATAGAGGTAAATTTTCTAAATACTAGCAGATTTTCTTAGTGCTCAAGTGCACTAAGCATGTTCTCTGTGACGAAATGAATAGTTTGAGTCAAATGTAGTGCTTTTTCTTACATTAGACAGAAACTTCCTCCTCAAAGCCCAAGCACAGGGAAAGCATGGGAAGTGCAAGAATAAGGACTGATCTTTGGGGAAGGGGTGGCTGGCTTCCAAGGGCAGAGAAAGAGTACATGTCAGAGCAGCTGCAAATGCTTGAACTGGGATTCAAGCACGCAACCACAGCCCTCATGGTGATTAAGGAATAACTTAACTCTCTGTAGAAATATCTATTATTTATAACATGTAGTGCTCAGCAGTCTACCACCAAGAAGAGAAAGCACCAACTTGGCTTCTTTTCTCCAATGTTAAAGTTATCAGCAGTTTCGGATCATTCCCCACACATGCTGCACTTGAAGCTCAGACACCTGGTTATACCAGCTTTCTTAATCATGCATTTTAAATGCATTCCTCCTCTGATTTTATACTTTCAAACCAGCTCAGCTATCACCTGATTGCAGTTTACACACAACCCTAATCAACATATTACAGCTTGGGAACTGCTGTGCCATGTCTTTCCATGAAAAGGAAACGAGCTGTTCCTCTGATGCATCCAATTGCCTGTTCACACAACAAAGTTAAACCCTTAAAAAAAAAAAAAAAAAGAACGGAAAAAAAAAGAAAGCAAAGCAGCAAGTATTAAATGCTTTTTGAACTGTGCAGCCATATGAGGTTAAGCCTTTCCCAGCCCCTGCATAATGCTACTCACATTATGCTTCTGGAAACCTGTACAGGTGTGCTTCCCACTGCCTGGAATCACAGGGTTGGTGGAGACAGGATCTGAAACCGCTGACATTGGCTTTCAATAGACTTCTTATTTCTAAGTCACTATTCTGCAAGCGTGTGATTTTTTGGCACTACCTTAACTATTGTGGCATTGCCCTGAAGGACAGACTAACCCAGTTTAAGTGTATTTAATAGTGCAGAGCTCTATAGCCTGTGTAGTAGGATTTTAACCATGGCTTTGTAAATGATTTCAAAACCAAGTCACAAACCAAAGTGAATTTTTTGGTTATTTTTTAAATAATAATTTAAAGGTTGTTTTTCAGGTTTTTGTTTCTGCAAAGTGCACAGGTTTACCTAACTGTAAGCACATTTGTGAAGGCATCAGATTTATTTTTTGCTTTTGAATCAGAACATAGATTAATGTTTTAAGAAAGTTTTCTATATTGAGCTTGCTCAATATGCATGCAGCCAGGAGGAAGACAGACCTACTGACTGACCTTCCCTCCCTCCTACCCAACACACAGAAACCCTTTTACTAGAGCCAGATCTAGTAAATGCTGTTTCAGGAGGAGTTAATTTCAACTTCTTTAGTTTATGTCCAGCACAGTTGTGTTTTATGTCAATGGCCATGTACTACTGGACAGGAGATTCAAATCTTTAATGGAAAATACTTAGTTGTGTTATTAGTAAAGTACTTGGTTGTTAATTTATCTACTAATAATGAAACATACTTTAAGTACATCCGTTAATCTATATTTTAACACAGTAAGAAAAATTATTATCTTGAGGAAGCAAAGAGTCCTAAAATTATTCAACATGGAGACAAGTTACTCAAATAGAGTTGTTCAAAGGTTTCATAACAAAGCCATGCCTAGTTTGGAATTTACTGCATGACCGACACACTTGGACTGGGCTTGCTGCAAGGTGCATATGCTTCTTTCAAAGATTCTGCACTGGATTTTAGCTATGCTTCTTGTGAACCATTTCATAACCAAGTGATGGGAAAACTGTGGTTTTGCAGTCTAAGCAAAATTTATTGATTTTGAAAAATGATGAGATCAAGACTCCAAAAATTGACCCAGAGTTAGGCTCCAAGTACAGAACATCAAGACCCAGCATACTGCTTTTTGCTGAATCTGTATTTCCCTTCTTTCCTCTTCAATCATAGAATCAGAATGGTTTGGTTTGGAATGGACCTTGAAGACCATCTAGTTCAAACCCCCCTGCCATGCACAGGAACACCTTCCACTAGTAGAAGTGGCCTTGAATAATGCCAGGGATGAGGCATCCACCACTTCTCTGGGCAACCTGTCCCAGTGAAGTACAGATAGAAAGTGACTTTAGCAGCTGAGTTAACGCCATTAAATACTGTGTCTGTCACAGTAATCTTTTCTCAAAAGATTTTGTTCTGGTGGTAATGTTGCTTCAATTCCCATATTAATTCTGCATTTTTGTTTCACACCTGGTAAGGGGACCATGAGGTAACCCTGAATGATATACAAATACAAGTTCATATTTGCACACCACTGCCTTTTTTGCCCATCAGTATCCTTTGAAACAGGAAAGGATTTTTCTTTGTTAGCACATTGGTCTACAAAAACATAAGAATGAAACAATCTAGCCGTTATTTCTATCACAGAAAAAGCTCATAAAAATGTATGAAATTGTCCTGATGTCTTGTGTACGCAAGATACGATCAAAATTTTGTTCTTCTTAACTGACTGGCGTTCTGTGTTTTCTTTGAATGGGACTTCTAAGGGCTATTAGAAATCTACTCAAAGTCACTTCAAATGCAGAATGGACTAGGTCAGTAAGTCAGGGAAAATATAACTTTTCTTCTTGTAGACTCACCTTTGATGTAATATTATTGGCCTAAGTACAGCCCGGACAATTTGAAGTGTGTCTCTTGCAGAGTATGAAGTCTTTGCCTTCATGTTCAAAAACAACCAACTTTTAATAGTACTATCAGAGCTCTGGTGTTTGAGAGACTCTCAAATACTTGCTGATGATTCTGGAGATAATAAATGAGATGATTCTATGTTTTCCCAGTATATTTTGATTTTTAAGGGAGAACCAGTACCCAGGAGACAGGCATCTAGACCAAGAAAACAGCATTAAGTGGCCGACTGTCTGACAAAGCAGATAGCAGAAGCATAGCCTCATGCAGGCCAGTCAAAGCTTCACAAAATCCTAATTTTGCCCCATCAGCAAGATATTACTTATGTCAGGAGACAGACATCAGAAGGGTGGTACACAGATGGAAAGTGGGTCATTCAAAGGTGAAGGGGCACAAGAGGAAGTGTTTAGCTGCTGTCACTGACTGAAGATAAGATTATCTGAAGTCTTGCATTTTCAGTTGTTTATAGATACATCTTACTATTTGGTTCAAATATTTACTAGAACCCATCAAATAATCAAGTGAGATTTATTATTGCTTTTTCCAAAGATGATTACAGAGAATAGATATTGCTTGTTAATCTTGTCCTATGCTTTGATTATACACTTAGAATATATGCTCCTGCATCCCTCTTCAGAGCACAGATGCTAAAACCACAGGACATCATTTTAATCCTCAGGTACTGTCGCAGCTATGCATCCAACTGGTTTTATTCCAGGTAAAGTGCAGCCAACTGCAATGTGCCTACTTGCAAAACCATAATTGGGGTAACTATCAGCTAAGCAAATAAGTTTTAGCTGACCCATACACAAAATAAATCCCTCTTCTTTCGATATTGAGCTTGTAGTCTCTTATCATCTTATATGATGGGAGGTAGGAGCAGTTCAGGAGTTTGTCGAGTTTTGGTAGCAGAGGACAAAATGTGGAGCTTATCCAACTTGAATGCAGCCAGACTTTGACCCTGGCTAGCAGGGAAGCACAGCATATTGCCAGACTTGCAGATGACTCTATCACCTTAGCTGTGAACCCTGCAGAGGAAAATTAATAAATAAATAAAATGTTCCTGAATTGCATAGAAGGTTTCAGCCCCCACACTGCAGTAAGACTCCAGTGCACTGAAACAACCAGCTTTATCTAGTGATAGAGAGCAACTTGTAAGATAGCCAGTGAGGAATACAAGCACATTTAAAGCATTTGCTTCAGTTTGCAAAGGAAACCTAAAGTACATACTTCTCCACTTCAAGCCTTTAAAGGAAATATTTATGGTTATGGCTGCAAACGGGTTGCACACTTAAAAGGGTTTCTTAAGGAAGAAGCAGTTGTTAAATTGATTTGTCATTAATTAACAGGGCCCTGGAAATAAAAGTATTTGCCAAACAAACAGTTAAAAAAAATAAATGAAACTATTTCTAGAACATGGAATAATTTTTGTTTAAACGTAGATGATTAAAGAGAAGACAAGCTGTATGAGAGCATCCCAGCTACAATACTACAAAATTCATGGGCAAGAGTATATCGTTACTTTTCTGAGTACTGGAGGATGCACATCAGCAGCTTATGTGAGCACTCCTTGTTTAATTTCCATTCCCACAGGTGTCCAGAGTATTGTTTCCATGTCAGCTGGCCTCCCAGGATGGCATTACCTGCCATTGCCAAATCTATTGCTGAGCAGACCTACGGGAAAAGCTGTTCCCAAAGCCACCCATGCCCTCCAGCTCCAACCTGACCCTGAGTCTGCTTCGGTAGAGTTATGGGCCACACACAGAGAATTGCCTCAAGAAATTCCCACGGGGCCAGATCAAAGAAGGGCATGTCTGCGCTCAGTTTTCCCCATATTGTTCATTGTGCAAAGGAAGCATCATGCAATCACCGCCTTCACTCTGAACGCTTTTTTCCTGCTTTCCTCTCAGTCCTATCAGCATTGCTCTATGTCCTTTCCAATATGCGCCACTTAATCTTTCATGAACAATTCCACTCCAAAAAAAGAAGCTTTTATTTCTTATAGGGTTGATAAAGTCCTCCAGCTTTACTTCTTCCCCTATTGTAAATCAGCCATCCCCAAAGACTCTGGAGAAAAAAGTGCATACCCAAGGGATACATTGCCACTTTTTATTGGTGCAGGCTATTTACTAGCTTAGATTTCTCCTGAGAAATGTAAAAAATGTACAAACCAGGAACATAAACTAGTTTACAAATGACAATTTCTTAAAGTAGCGAGACATTGGAATCCTTTTACTAGCCTCCATGACTCACATCTAAACAGGCTGATAAAGTGATTCATCCTTCAGGAGAGTCATGTTTAAATATGCTGCTGCTGTCACACTTCCAGCCCCAGAGCAGTCAGTCCAATGGCTTTTCTTATCCCAAGAGGCACCACCCATCCAGACAAGGAGCAATGCAAGTTCCTTCACACTTACAGGTTTGACAGTAAACAGGCTGACACTACAAGGTGAATGGATAAAAACGAAGCAGAAGAATGTCCTTTACAGCTGCTGTAGGAGATGGCAGGGGGAGGAGGAAGAGGTGACTTGGGCTTGCTCTTGGATTTGCATTAGGTTGAGCCTTTTGTCTTTACACGTGGCAGCTTGCTGTGAGACCATTCCACATAAATTTAGAAGGGCATCATCCAACAGCCTTTGAGTCAGTCATTGAGTAATTAAATCATTAGTACTAACACAGCTGGGAGATCTATGGCCAAAGGGCCAATGTTTTGGAATATATCTGATTTTCAAAAGACACAAAGATACTATTTTATATCTTCTTCTTAAGAAAAAAAAAATTAAAAAAAAAAATAAAAAAAAATCTTTACTTGCAGAACAAAACTAAAAAGACTTAAGGTTGCACCAGCACTGATTTTATACAGTTTTAAAATATTCCTATGTTTCATTCAGGATCAGTAGAGAGACATATTTCATACAACTTTTCTACAACTACTTCAGAGCAGGAGCAGGGAAGAATGATTACGTGCTCAACAATACCAAAACCATGTCATTTCAGCAGAATATTAATTTTTTGACCTTTCAGTCTCTCTGACCCAGTTCTGAGAAAATTACTGCTGTCATCAGGTCAGAACTTGTTTCAGAGAGCCAAGTGTTAACTTTACACTTACAGATTATGCTGGCAGGAGTCCGTCTGCTTACACAGGATATGTCTTTGCCCTTGACCTGCATTATTTCTATAGCTCTCTGGTGCAGAAACAAGGAATTAGCCTTCCAATACAATTTATAGATGACATTGATCATTGGGATAAAAATCCACAGCTGATTAGTTCTGCCTTATTTAGAAGTTAATGAGAAAATAAACCTTCCCCTTTAATGAGATGGACAACATAAAAAATGTTTTCTGGGAAATAGATAATATGCCCTATTGCAAAAATGATATATAAAAGGAAAGTGCCCCAAGCCCCATAGAATTTATAAGGCTCAATAAATAGGATGGATGATCAGAGGCCTATACACCCAAGTCAGTTTTGTTAGAAAATGCTAAAACAGTATTGAAGACGGTCAAGAAACCCATGCAGTCTTGTAATAATTTAACTTTTAACCTGTATGGAATATTAGACAGGGAAACCACAGTTGTTTTAGAGCTTGCCTCTTAAATGGGAGCCTTAATTGTAAATACTTGAAGCTTATCGCAAATGGCAAGAGAGATAGTGTTGTAGGCACAGGGAAGGGCATATATTAAGTACCTGTCTTTTTAGAGAACACAAATAGAATCATAAGTTACATACAGCACAACACCAAAACCACCACCCCGAAAATCCCCAAATGTAAGAAGTTTGGTGCCAGTTATACCATTGCTTTCCAGAGGGAGTCCTTGACATTTTCAGAAACATCAAGATCTCTTGAAAAGTGCCTCAATTTCAATCACAGCAACTGAGACACTTCTCAAGTTATGGGTGTTATTGAAACACAGACCATGTGTAGCTCCATGTATTGCATGTTTTCTTCCCTCTCAGGCCAGATGCATTGCTGTAGATGTGTCATCATTGACTAAAATAGTTACAGTGTGGTATGTGAATTGGGACAGTAATTTTTCATAAAAAAACAATTTCCTATCAGATGCATCTGTCAAAGTTATAAATGCTATTGATAGTAGTTGAGGTCATCCAGATAAATACAGTGGTAAGGTATAGCAAAAGAACAGCATTGGTCAGTTTTACTTGTGATTCTATATTTGGGGTTATTTCTATAACTTTTTTGCATCAAGTCAAATAAAACAGTGTTGCCTGTAGGAGCTTTTGCATTCTTCAAACATGGAAGTGGAGGAACTGCTTCTCTGCAGTTAGTTCTGAGGGGAATCTGAAAACATCAGGATGATGCACAACCATTGCATAACAGCATGATATTTCAGGGAGCACAGACAACAAACTTATCTGATGTTCAGCTGTCCATCCCTCTGTACCATGACATTAGTCTTAGTAAAGGATGCAATAAGCTCCTTGGATGTAGGGTCAGACCATGCACAGATGAAAAGAAAAAGCTGTTTTTCTCTTACAAAATGGCAATCTGTCCTGTCACTACTTTGCTTTCATTTTCCCTCAGTCCCTTCTTCCTTGTACATTATTTTTTTCATTGTTAGGCTCAAGCATAGATTCTGCTTAACCTGAGTTCACTAAGAAAGTTGTGCCAAGTCAGCCCTTTCAGGTCTCATATGTTTGGCCAAAGATATCAGCAGATCAATTTGCTTGTATTTCCCCCCCACACCAAGGGATTTTACCTGCAATAGAGACCCAAAGATTTAATTTTCAAGAGACATCCTTGCAAAGACAGTTGCTGCCTGACACAGCTGCTACAGGACACCAAGGAAATCACACCGTGAAAATAATACTGCCACCTCTGGGTATACAACACATACATCATTCATGCAGTGTTACAAGGATGATGGAATGGTAGGTGGGGGGAATTTTAAAGTCCTCCTAGACTGTAAAAAGTGCCCTCTCCAGAACATAGGTCACATCTGCATATGTGTGCCCTGTGGCAGGTAGGGAAAGAGAGTACTGAAAACAGTAAAAAAGAAAAATAATAGCCCTCTTTTAAAAATAGACATCCCATATGGCAGTGGATTATTACACTACCATCATTGGAGCCCCCTCTCTGCTCTATTTGGTCTGAAGTCATCTACAGAGAGCAGTGAAAAGACAGGATTAGCCAAGTGTGGCATGCTCCATGCTGTCTTGGGAACATTACAGATCTCATAATAATATCAGCTGCAACGCATCCCACAGTTGTAAGAGAGTGTGGATCTAAAACAAAGAGAAGAAGGATCACCAGCACAAGACTGAGACAGCAAAACAAGAAATGAAGTGGAATCAAGAGACAGGAAAACCAAGAAAGGGGAGAAATATTAGAAGATAAGAAGGCAGAGAGGGTGCAAAAATAGGCACTAGAAAGCAAACACAATTTTACACTGGAGTAAAGGGCTCATGACATGCCAAAAGGCCCCCAGTTATTTTGGCAGCTTTTTGATGACAGGACTAACTACTGCATTGCATCAGTGCTGAGCTGCAGGTAGTCATCTCATGTCGACTTTTAATCACCGACACCTCAAACTCAGAATAGCATAGCAAGAAAGCACCAAGAGGTCTGCATATTGTACAGTGGCCATACAATGACTTAATCACCTTCCTCTGGTAAATTTATGAAGCAGCTGCTCTCTAAGGCCCCAGTGCTTAAGTATGAATTATGTGGTTTTATGAATACTGCTCAGTATGGAGGAAGATCACCATGCATGTCCTTATCCACGAACACCAGGAGATGAAGGAGCTGTTCTGCTTGACCTTTATTGTAAAGGAGAGAGAATTTTGGAAAGAAAAGTGTGATTATTTGTATGTCCCATTTTATAGCCTACATAATGCTTTTCCAACTCATGCAGCTGTGTTTGACTGTAGGCAAAAGGAGCTCTCAGATTTTATTCTAGCGCTTTTCATATTGAAGGGAATATAATGTTGGCCTCCCTAGTGCAAATACATGTATAAAAAAGAGATTAGCAAAGATTACTTGCTCTTCCTTTTTCCCCTCCTAAGTGGCACATTTAACAAAAAAATTAGTCAATAAGTTTATATACACTTTTTCCTTATTCTGGTTATTATCACTCAGGATCCTGGAGAAGTAGGGATTTCTTTTGGCAATTTAGGAAAGACGTCTTACATGTAAAAATCAACCTGGAGAGAAAGAAACTCTACATATTTACTGGGGTTTTATATTTACCCTGAAAGATGCCTACACCCCCTTAGGGGAGGAAGTAGCCAGCTTCAGCGCTTGGAGATGGTACCTTCAGGTGGTAAAAAATAAGAAAGATTTACCTAAATGTTTATGAGTACCGAATCACTGTTTTGTTGGGAAAATTGCAGGAAGCAAATACACTGAGGTTTTTTCTCTTTGTTTTACTGTGTTTCATACTATGTTAACAAATACTATGTAGAACAAACCAGGAACTTGTGCACGCAGAAATCTTCCTGTGGCCTTCAAAAAAACACACAAACAAAGGGAAGTCCAGAAAATAGCATCCATTGAAAATATGTTTTGTCATGGTTTGCGATTTGAAAGTATCAGTACAATCCGAAACTCAAAACCTGAGAGGTACTGTTCCCAAAATACTCTAACGGCTTTAGCAGCACACATTACTAGTTGAAAAAACAAGCCACTGAGAAACAAGGTCAACTGGCCATTTAGAACAGCAGAGTAGAAACTGTGTAAACCATTGGGAACGCCATAGCTTGAATTTCAATAAACCAAGGATTTTGAAAGCCCTATTTGAGACATCTTAATTGAGCCTGATTTTTGGAGAATTTGGTCCTTGAAAATAAGTCCTTTGAATGATTTGCAACACAGCACTCATTTTGAGAAAGTCACCCTTTCTGTAATCACTGTGTCTAATCTCTGTAATATTGTAAAGACCTTCATATTTTAATTGCAAAATAAGCACTGAATCAAGCTTTGCAGTCTCTTAGTCACAAGTTGTCTCCAATTTCCAAAAGAAATTGAAGGTAATGAAAATAGTTGCAAGAGGATGAGTTGCAGGAGAAGGTTTTAAATTAGAAGGGTCAGTAACATCTTAACAATTTTTATGCTACATTAAATAAGAAAATTATTTCTGTGCTTATCGTGCTTAACTTTCAGGGAAAGCTTCAATGCATATCCAACATAACAGTAATTTAAAAAAAGCTTTAAAAATGTGGGGAAAATGAAAGAGTTCATTATTAGCCATTATTAATTATTTTCCAAATAATAAATATAAACAGATATTTTCATTTCAAAACTGGCATTTTCCAAGCAGATCTGCAGCACAAGTTAAACACAATAGAAACAAAAACTTTTGAAATTGCAAAAAGTTAATATATCTATATTTTCTACATGTCGGTATTGCTAAGGAGTGACAAGATTTGGTCTCCATTTGTGTGTGAAGAAAATAAGGAGTAATATCTGCAAAAAGGCATGCCTGTATATTATGAATAAATACTGGCTATTGAATATATTCGTGCTTATGACTGGTTTAAGTGTCCTGAAGTGTACCTGGAACACAACACAACTCTACCATGAAGAGCTTAGAGCAAGAACTTTCTGCCTCAGAGGGGAAAGGAAAGGAAGATGCCAGGTCATGGTCATTATAGTGCCTCATACTTCACATTAGCTAGCGTACCAGAGCTAACACCTCTGCTCTAAATGAAGATGTCTTGGTCTTTCTAACATCTCCCCTTATTGGGTGATCCTTGGGTGGAATGGTTTAGTGTGAGGTGTCCCTGCCCATGGCAGGGGGTTGGAACTGGATGATCTTAAGGTCCTTTCCAACCTTAACTATTCTATAATTCTATGATTCTATGATTCTATGATCTAAATTACTTTGCCCATAGTACCATGCTGTTTGCTGAAAAGAAAGAGTGGCACTTAGTCATCTACATGGTGTGTCAGTTCCTTGTAAAAACTTCCCTGAAGAATTTCCAAAACCAAGAATTATTCAGAGCTGAGCAAAACATTTTGCAAACAGCTGTGGTCCAAGCTAAAACCTTGTTCTATTGTCAGCCATCTGGATGAAGTGAGTACCATAATATTTACTGTTCTTGCTTGCTTGCTTGCAAAAAAAGAGAGGAAAAAAGACAGTACAACATGTGGACTGGCTTATGACAGTGCAGCTGTGCATAGGAAGGTCATAGCAAATATCTCCTCCAGCCTGTTGAAAACATTGTCACTCTACACTATGGATTAAATATGAGTGGTGGTATCTTGCCATAATTTCACTGATTTCAGCAAAGCTATGATGATCTATGCCACAGGCAATCTAATTTGTTGGACTGTTGTAGCTAAAATAATATTTCCTGTCCACTACCCATTCGCGTACACAAACAAAATAAGTAATATTAAAAATTAAAATAATAAAATAATATAAAAGTGTCCTGGGTTCAGCAGTAGCAGTCATTTTTTCTCCTTAGTAGCTGGTGCAGCACTATGTTTTTCACTTTCAGCCTGGGAGCAGCGCTGATAACACCGATGTTTTTAGTTATTGCTCAAATGTTTAGTCTGACCAAGGACTTTGTGAGTCTCATGCTCTGCCAGGGAGGAGGAGAAGCCGGGAAGAAGCAGAGACAGGACACCTGACCTGAACTAGTCAAAGAGGTTATTCCATACCATAGTACGTCATGCCCACTTATATAAACTGGGGACAGTTACCCAGGAGGCTTAGGTCACTGCTTGGTCTGGCTGGGTATCAGTTGGCAGGTGGTGAGCGGTTGTATTCTCTTCCCTTGTTATTTCCCTTATCATTATGATTATTGGTGGTAGCAGTAGTGGTTTGTGTTATACCTTAGTTACTGGACTGCTCTTATCTCAACCTGTGGGAGTTACATTCTTTTGATTCTCCTCACCATTCCTCCAGGAGCGGGGGGAAGAAAAGGGCATGGGGGGAGTGGACTGCGTGGCTGACTTGCCGACAGGGTTTAAACCATGACAAAAAGGAAAATAAAAAGCCATATGAAACTTCACATGATCTAATTTGATTCCAACTTAGAAACACTTTTCTCCTCTTTGAGGTACATATGGAGGGTATTTTCCCTGTCTCCAAGCCTTCTCCAAATATACAGGAGCTGCCTCATCTTAAACTTGCATGGGTGACAGTCTTAACATGGTTGATTACCCTAGGGTCACACTTGAAACAAAAGCTATAGAAGGATTTGTTCATGCACTGACATAAAAACCACATTTTTTTTTATCTTCCTGCCCTCTAAGTGTTCTTGCTTCCTTCATTAAGAACCTTCATTTGAGATCACATCTTTATTTTACAAAGTCTATCTGAGAGACAGTTTCCCTTCTGTTATGTTAGTTGTCCTTTCTCCTCTTACTCAGAAACCATATAAATAAAAATCATACTTTCCAAATAATATACAATAAAGAAAAATAACAGACTTCTCACTTAGTCATTGAATTATCTGCCTTCTTATAAATGTCAACAGCTTCTTGATGGAAATATTCTGTGGTTCATTTTTTTCTCATTGTCATCCCAGGGAATAATTTCCCTGCTCTTTTTCAGCTTAAAGTACAAAGCTCACTTGTTTGTTTAGATGGGCTGGTTAGCTGTTTTGGTTTTGGATATTGTGCCATTGAAAACACATAGGTAGATGATGTGATCAGTTCTATGAAGTGAAGAAGTATGAAGTCTGATGCTTTAAAATATTCCACTTGAGGTTAACCTGGGTTTACAGAATGTCACAGATGGTTTCAGTGTTTGTCCCTGACTCGGATATTGGTATAAATGCATCCCTGCACTGCCATTAGTTATGCCAAGCATTCAGGCTCAGAAATCCCTCCTTTTGAAAATATATGTGTGCAACAGCATCCATTTCAGTGGAGCTTTACTCATATTTAATGAAGTTTTGAAGATCTGAATTTTCAAATGTTTTATATTCTTGATTTCAAGAACCATCCACTTGGATTAACTGAGTAGCACTGATCTCACTGGTGATGACTAGATCTTCACAGATTTTCACATACTGCTATTTGTCTGCAGTTGGCTAGTGTCAATAACATTTAGGATAAATCATTTGCCTATAAATACTTTTATGCCTGTTTATATCCAGCTCCTGTGATCAGTCATTATGAGCACATATTACAAATCTTTGCTTTGGACTGGAGCAGTCTGTGTCTGCTCTTCACAATTCTTCATGAGTGCCAATCTAGAAATTTCCCTTAGATATAACCAGACAACTGTTTCCATGAAAAATATGAGAAAGACTCCTTAGAGATTTGTTTTATGAAAGAATATACGCACCAAGCAAACTAAAATCATAAAAAATGGAGAAGGAAATACATTTAAAAATATAAACTCAGAGCCAGAAAATCAA
>JAVHNF010043975.1:0-10856 GCA_034783455.1 Micropsitta finschii
AGGTGGATGCCAGCATCAAACTTGGTAATAGTTCTCCTGCCCTCATAAGATTTACACTGGAAAGCAGACTGCAAAGGGTTATTTCTTATCATCCTCAGCATCTACAGCCTGTAAAGGCTTTTGAGAATGTTTGTAAGACCAGCTGCTAAATCTATCTTAGACAAGCTATCCAGACTATTTTTTCTGCATCTACCATTCAAACAGTGAATCAAAATGGTAAAATCTGGGGTTTGAAAGCATCTGTGAGGTGCTGGGTGAGACAGTTTTCTTTTCAAGTCAGTCTGAGTTCTTTTCCTTACTGCTCATCTTCAGGCTGTCCAAGCTGCATCTTCTGAGTGACAGAAAACAGCTATATGCTTTGCAGCAGCCAGGAGAGACAATGACTGGATTAAAGGCATTACAGTTCTGATCAAACATACTCAAATAATCATTACATGTTACAGCTACTGCAATTGGGAAAGAAACACAGAAGCTGAATCCTGGTGAAGGAAAAGGTGCCCGAACATACATTGATATTTTTACCTTACAGTTTCTTACTTTCTTGCTAGAAGGACCATATCCCCTTACTTTTAGTTTTTTCTCCCTGTTTGACTTTTTTTTAATCCATCCATTTTGAATGGATGGAAATCTCTCTGTGTTTCTTAGCTATAGGTTTAATCTTCCTGGGATACCCTTTCAATAACTTACAGACCAGCAGTGGGGCACAGCTGACAGTAGAGGAGCCCAAATCTGTAATCTCCTTTCTGACATCTCTTTTCTTCAGTTTATGGTTGGGAATCAAGTGTATTTTGAAATGTCTTAAAATACTAATATAGCATAAGCGATAACTGAGTAGGTGGGGATTCAATTTTTTCCAATGCCAGCAACTAAAATAAAACAGATTAGCTCTAAGGATTTGTCAGAAAAATGTCAACTTTTTTGTGTTTTCCTGTTAGTGCATAAAAAAAGGAGATGTGGAAGCAAGATTCTCTCTTCCTTAGCACCCTACAGCAAAATTTGTCCAACTATTTAAATGGAAGGGCTGCTCACCTTCTCAAAAAATCTCCTGTGGTACTATTGTAACAGTTTTCATTTACAGATAAAAATTGGGCAAAACTTTGGGTGGTCATTTCCAACTTTTATTGTATCTTCTATTGATTTTAGGCTTGCATGACAGCATACTGAATCAAACACAGAATTATACACACAATACATCCGTGCCCCCAATTTGAAGTTTTTGGATGCTAGTAGAGAATTACCTGGTAGAAGAGTTGCATGTAGTTTTAGAGGCATGGTGGATGAGACTGCTTTGCACTGGCATTAGGCGAGTTTATGGACAATGGTCCTGAGTAGACAATCAGGCTCAGGGAGCTCGTCAGGCTCAACAGCTTGAAACTGAGTGGCAGTTGCTTACAAGTGATGTTTCTGAGAGGGTTAATACTAGGTTGATGCTATTTAACACTTTTATTAATGCTTTCAATAGTTGGACAGAGTGTGACCTAAAGCATGATGATACCCAACTGGGAGGTGCAAGTGATATATTGGAGGACAGGACTACTATTCAAAGAGACCTGGAAAGCAAGGCAATTGGGCTGACAGGGAGTTCAACCATAGCAAATGCTATGTGCTGAAATCCAACCACCCTGGAAACAGGACAAATGGATCTAACAGATTAGAAAGCAGCTTTGCAAAAGAGATGAGAATCCTGGTGTACAAGTTGTGCACTGGCAAGGCCACACCTGGATGCTGTGCTCAGCATTGGGCTGCCTAGTACATTAGGCAGCTCAATGTACTGCATCAAGTCCAGCAGAGGCCTCTGAGATGGTCAGGGCTGGAGCACTCCACAGGGGAAGAGACATGGAGGGAGCTGAACCTGTTCAGCCTGGGAAGTGGAAGCTCCAAGTGCCTGTAAACACCTAACAGGAGGGTACAGAGGAAGCAGACCTGCACTCTTTTTGAAAGTACACAGAGAAAGAATAGGAAGCTATGGACAGAAATTGCAACCAGGGGAACTTCTGTTAGATGGTAAATGGTCTTGGGCTGTCCTTGTTCGAGCCACACTCAAGGGGTAGAGAACAACCTGCTGAAGGCAGCAGATGAGAATTTGAACTAGTCCAACATGGGATCTCCGACAGTATTTGAGCTGCCTTGAGCAAATGGCTCGATCTCTGTGCTTTTTGATCATTTTCCAAGGATGGGCTGGTGAAACAGCAGTGTTTGTCTCTGCATTTCTGCAGAAAGTAAGAGGAAGATGAGGATCTCTTCTGGCTCACAGTGGTGGCTGGATGTTCTAAAATACATCATCAAGAAGGTTTTGGTTCATCCACACATCCATCACATCCTGGGGCTACCTCCTGAAGAGCATTAATAGTTTTCCCTCCTCTCACATTGAGCAAGAGTGGTTTTGGCAGTCCAGTACTCAGGTGACCAAAGGATATTTCTGCTTTTGCTCTTTAGTCTGCTGCTGAGGGTGGGTTTGATCCTTAACTTGGTTTTAGGATCAAAATTTCTCAGATAAATTATGTGCAACATTAGTCTTCCATCAGAGCCGATGGGTTCTGGGGAACCTGATGTCCTGGATCTTACTTCTGGCTCTAAAAAAAATCTTCATGATTTGAATAAGCTCTCTTTCAATCACTGTAAATCAGAGAAAATCTTCATTTTTAAGTACAGAACTGTGCACAATAGAAGGGGAGTTAGAATAACAATACCTTAAAACTGTGCCCATGGAAAAGCACCTGCCTGCTTTCAACCTACATTTAATAGAACATTCAAGAAATGCAAAAAAATAAGATTTCTGGTTTGCCACTCAGAGCAGGAGTAAATATCATATCATTATTGTATCAAATATTATATACATATTGAATTATTTGATCCTATTCAAACAAGCAGATACACATGTTGACTGTCTGTGTCACCAAGTACTCAGTAACAGCAATGACGGATTCTTGTTTGTGTAGAATTGATTCTGTAGGATCATTCAGAGGAGCAAATCTGGAGCTTTACAGCTGGATGCATGCTAACTGTCATGGCACAGCGCTGCACATAACTTCCTGGCAAAGGTTTCATTTAGTCTGTTATTTTTAGGACATGTAAGAATATTATCTCCATTGGGCTCTGTTAAAAGTATACTTTGTCAGGGAGTTTCTAGTAGTACCTGAGTGCATTTTCATGGAAGAATATCTTCATGAATCATTTCATGATTTCTTCATGAATTTCATGAAAAATTTCCTCTCAAATGTTTTTATCTCTTTAAATGTTTTTTGCTTCTTTGTTGTTATCGTTACTTTCAAAATAGCATTTCTCTACCCCTCTAGGTTTTTTTTCCTTTTCTATCCCCTCCTGCACTAGGAAGAGAAGGGAACACCACTTCCTGGTCAATTCTCTTCCAAAGTTATTATGGCTTGAACCAGTTATCAACTGCTGCTTGTCCACTATCTGCATCTTGTTTCCGCCTTTATTTCTTGTTACATGGTAGGTATTTGTTAGAAGTCAGCTGAAGCAGTACAGGCAGGGCTTTCAAAACTGATGGGTCCTAATCTTTGGTTTGGTAAGAAACAGAAAGTACCCAAGACCTGGGGAGCTAGTGCCATGATAAATAATAAATGAATTCCCTGCACAAACCCGCATCCTGCAATGCTGGAGTCAAAATTAGATGTACATCATTTGGAAGTGACTTGGTGGGAAACTCCAAGTCTATAGTCTGTATACTTCTGAAAAGGAGGGGATGGAGGCAACATGCACTAGTAGTGGAGAAATTCCTTTAATACTGAGCAACTTAATGCAGCATTCTCTGCTGCAGCCTGTGTTACAGCAGTGATGAGATGCCTTAGTATCAAGTACTCTGCAAGTACTTGAATCAAGTTTTATATGTGATGGAAACAGCTTCTTCTGGCCATATTGCTAATGGAAAGGTCTTATTTACTAGGCATGGCACAAAATGGGAGCACTGGTCTGCAGCTGTAATAAGACAGGGAAATAGGAGAAGAAAAGTAGGTGGCCTGGATACGTGGAGGAGCTTGGACAAAACCACAGGCCGTGGCAAAGTTAAGCAGACCAGCATTAGATCCTAGTTCCTGCAAAACACAAACTGTGTAATTGAAGTTTAAATAAATCAGTCAGCTTTAAAAGTGTCTTGTCTTTCCTCTAGGTCTGCAAGTTTTCTCTTTAAGATGAAGGAAAAGGTGCAGTTCAGTGCAGGATTTCCTTTTCCTCAAAATTTGTAAGATTTCCACAGCTTTATCAAACCTGTCTGAGCAGTTTCTGCTACTTGCTTCTCCTGTTGTCCTCAGTAGCACAATTGTTTCCCCCCAACCTTTTCCACATGGTAGATTTCCAGGTGGTCTCTGCTTTATTTCCTCTGCAGAGAAATGGATGCATGTCTGAGCTCTGTGCTAGTTACTTCTGAAAAGGAGGGGATGGAGGCAACCTGCACTAGTAGTGGAGAAATTCCTTTAATACTCAGCAACTTAATGCAGCATTCTCTGCTGCAGCCCATGTTACAGCAGTGATGAGATGCCTTAGTATCAAGTACTCTGCAAGCTCACATATAGCAGCACTCAGATCCTGTTAATAATAACCTCAGATGCCGAGGTTATTATCTACTTGGTGTTATTGGTTATTACCTATTTATTTGGTATTATCTACCCAAACAATGGCATCTCCACTGGTTAGTGAGTCATCAATGTCACTCTTGGTTTCCCTTTCTCTTCTCAAACCTGAAACTCTGGGCAGAGATTATTTGTGAGATGGGATAATTACAAGACAATGCTTCTTACTTATTAATGTGATTGTGCTGTGCTTGGTCTGACTTCCTATCTCACTCAGTGGCTGAATCAAGGCTGGCTCGTCCAGACCACTACATCCTTTTAGGCAAAGCAGGTTTAAATTGGCCTGATTTTTGTCTTCCAGCCTTATGCTAGTCCATGCATGACTGCTCCAGAGATGGCCATTACAGGCTCTGACCCTTGCTCATGGCTTTCTTGCTAACAATGCATGTGCACTAATGATAAGCAGAACAATCTTTTCTTCCCACTTGTAATGATTCTGTTCTTTCATAGCTACCTCAGAGTTAACTGGATTTGGTACCAGAGGCTATAGACTCAAAAGACAACCTCTTTGAACACTAGAGTTAGTTTGAAAAGAGCCTTTTCAAACTAGATTGTTTGAGACAACATAATTGCCAAAGGAAGTTTGAAATTGAAATGAATGCTGCTGTTTCAATTGCACTTTTGCAAGTTATTGACATCAGTGTTAGAAGATGGATGATCCTGGGGTTATGTTTCCTTTTTCTTTCTTTTCTTTTTTTCTCTCTCTGCAAGCTTTTACAATATCCTCAAGTTCAAAAAAAAACCAAGTTCAGAAGAAAAAGCAACTTAGCTCCTTTCTGCCTCTGACAATGAAGATTGCCAGCAAATAAACAAACAAAAAAAACCCTCTCCAAAGCCTTCAAACTTGAAGATGGGGGAAAACAAGGAAAACATTTTGGGAGCACTTTGAACACGTACATTTAGTCCTGAGAAATCAGCAGTGGAGAAAACAATGATTCATACTCTTGCAGTTGTACTATCTGGAAGATTTGAAAAATGTGACCTTTTTTCACTTTGAATTCTATTGAAAGAAGAAATGAAAATGCATCACTTTAATGAGCACGGTTTCACAATTTCAACAATGCTTTTCTTTTTTTCTTATATTAGCATGTGCATTTCTTCTGCTTAGTCTCAGCACCCATATGGTAATTCTACAGGTTTCTCTTGATGTTGGTTTATTCAATTTATGGCGAATTCCCCTTATTCCTTTCTGCTCCTGTGGAGCCCAAACCTAGGAGAAGCTACTGATTCTTGCAAGGATTTTACAGATAAGGTGGTTGTGACAGACGTTATAACAAGAGGAAAGGGCCAGAAACCTTGTTTCTGAAAGTTCAGGTTTTGCAGTGAGAAAAAAACCTGCCCAAGGGTGGTGTAGAGACATGCAGGGTGCACCCAGTGATATAGGGAATGTCCACTGTTGGAGGTTTCCAAAGACCTTTCCCACAAATGTGTGTCATGCTGTGGGTCAGAGAGATGCGAAAAGGCAATTCAGGCCAAGACTGTGTAGCTGGACTATGAATTGCAGCCAAGGAAACACAACCATCCACGCAAGGCCCAGCTATTGATGGGAAAATTGTTGTATTCTGCCACTGATGTATTGCTCAGGCGCCATTGAGCAGTCTTCCTCTGTTCCCTGTATACCAGAAGGCTGTCCCAAAACTGCACTTCTCCCTGAGCTGGTACTTCCTAGATTAATGCAGACAGTGACAGCAGTTCCATTCTCATCTCTGTGTTGCTAGGCTGAACGCACCAAGCTCTTCTTGTGTCCTTTTTGCAATGGAACTCCTGTCCCCATGTATAAAAGCATGCTCTTCATTGAATGCTTGATGAGGGCTGTAAGCAATGTTGCCTGTCTGTGTGAAGAGACACTAATAGGTGTGTACAGAAAATAGCTTGATTCACTCACCCTTTTCATGCCTGCATTAGAAAGTGTGCATCTGACTAATGCAGCCAGACTTCCCTTTGCTTCCTCCAAGCACTGAGATACCTTCCTGTAGCAGCTGTGCTTATTTAGTACCTGAAAACACAGCCTTGTAATTTGTGCCACAGAGCTCCCTCGTCTACTTCCAGTTTTTATCACTCCAAGCTTTGAAATCATTGCGATCTTTCCGCTTTCCATCTGATGCCTTGCAAAAGCCTTCAATTTTGTATCATCATCAGTCAATCACAGCAGCTTATGGGCCAAGATCAATAATGACTAATAAGCTGTCTCATGGCATCAGCTCAAACGTTTTTCTCCTTTGTCTTGGCATACGTTTGCAGTAACTCTGAGACTCACCATTCATCATGGAGCTTTGCACTGTGGGGTAGGGCACTAAAGGGAGGAATGGCAGGGGATTTGCTGTTTTGCTCTCTGACTTGGGCAAGTAAAATGCAGCTGCAACACAAGCCTTGTGGATGTGTAATGTGAAATGAAGCACTGTCCATTCCATCCAAGCTTGGGGACTGAGCTAGTCAGCTCCACAGCCTTTGCCTGTGATAACTGAGTACAGAAACTGAAAACAACTGCAAATTTGGGGTGCTTCGGGCACAGAAGATATATAGTAGTAGCTGAAGTAAAAAAACACCAGTATTAATACAAATGACCCAAGGAAGTCCAGTCAGAGCAGCATTACCTATTCAAACCAAATCTAGTTGCTATTTGGAGTTATTTCCAGCTACTATCCTTGACAGATAGCAGGTGATTAGCATTCCACAACATCAATGGTCTCTAGTTTCCATCATCACAAACTTTGTAGCACTGCCAAATGGAAACATCCTGGCCTTTGACTGAAATGATCCTTATGCAAGTTAAAACAGTTCTTAAAGGACTCACACTCAGTGAACTGAAGCATGTGCCCATGTGCTGCTTTGGACTGTTGTGACCAGAGAGGAACCTCCTTAGGAAATCAAGTTCCTTCAAGAAGACAGGCTCATACCTCTGAGTCTATGAAAGCGTGATGGTGTTCTGGTTTCTTTAGACCAGGATTTAAATAAATAATAATAAAAAAGATTTTTTTTTTTTTTAATGTGCTTTAGGCTCGGTGCAATTTGCAAGTAATTGGATCTTCTCTAATGGCAAGTGAATAGCCAAAGGGTCAGAGAAAGCAGAGCTTGCTTACTGTGTAATAACAAGAACCACTGAGGGTAACAGTCTTCTGCTCCAGGTAAGTCCTGTTTTGGCACAAATCTTCTGCATCCTTCACTGGTAACTAACTTGTATCTTAAAAGAGGGTGGCTGTCCCCAGCACAAGTTTTGTGTCCCTGTGCTTCTTGCAAGCACAGAAGGAACACACACATGGCTTGTCTGTCTGCCTGGCAGCTATTTGTTATCAACTTTGAGTGGGAGGGCAGCACTGAGATGCCTAGCAGAGCTGGTAACATTACAAGGATCACTATCATTGCCCCTGCACAGCAGATCAGTTAACTACCAGCTAACTCCAAGCTTTAAGCAGTGAGGGCAGCACTTGAGTTCTGCTGTTAGGCTAATTACAATGGCCGCTTCCTTTCAAGTGGTGTTCATACAACCAGATTTCCAGTCATCTTCTGCTGTGTGTGCTCTGCATATTTAAATGAGCCTTGCTGGAGCTCTCTGTGAGACTGCTGACAAACTGGCTGCTCTTCCTCCCTTGCAAATTGGTGCATAGACTGCTTTGCTGTGATCCCTCTCTGCCTGTTACAAGCAATCACTAGCCATGGTGAGAATAAGTAAGTTCTTGAGCAGATGAGATGACAGGTTTTCAGGAAGATAAAACCCACTGTGATTTTTCCCCAAGGGGTTCCATTAAACACAGTATGGTGGAGGACTTGTGCTCTGTGGTGGATTACTGTAGTGTTTGTACAAAAAGGCTTTATCTAGTCCCCTTTCCTTTCTAGATCCAGCCTTTAAAGTATCTGTGGTTGGGCTTAAGTCATGTGAATGATCTCTGTCTTTGGAGGTTTCCAAGGCATAAACACAACCAGCCAGATGTAGTGGTGGACATAGTCCTATTCTGCGTGAGAGACTGAACTAGAGACTTGTAAAGACCCCTTTGCAACAGCACATATAAAGTGGTTGATTAAAGTAGCCTGATTCTCGAATTATTATCATTGTTGTTGCCTTTTTTAAAGTGGGGTCATTTCACTGAAAATGTGGTAGTGTTCCATATTTTTCTGTGGCTGGTCAAAAGCCAGATATGTACTTTTTATTTGAGAAAGTTCTCAGAATTTTAGATATATATTGCACAGAAATAAAAATGCATTCCAGAAAATGTGAGAAGCTCTTTCTGGCAGACCTGAGTCAGGTCCCACCTTTCTTCTAGCAGCTTAGAGACTTTACCAGTGGTGTGATGAGGGTGGAACTCCCAGTCCAAGTTTTGCTCCATCACTGTGTGCTTTGCAAAGTCCTGAAGTTCTCCAGAGCAAGCTCATTTACCTGTTTTCCACTGCGAGCCAGGTATTAAATGATGCTCAAAATGTGTGATACACCCAACTTACCTCCTGGCTTTGCATATTTACAGAGATGATTTTGCTATAAGACTCTGTGTGTGGGGTTTTTTTTTTTAACTAATATTGGTTCTTTGAGCACAGTGACAGCTCTAGTTAATTATAAATGATTCTTAAATATGTCCTTACTTCTGTATCATCTTGCCAATTGCCAGCTCTTTTCAGAAGTATTTCTTGTGTTACAGCTGAAAAAGGCTGGTTGCTTGAAACCTCTTGAAATGAAATGTATTTCAAAAAATACAGTAAAAGCATTTCAGCTGCAGATATTCATTTTCAGTTTAGCAGTTCAAAACACAGGAGCAAAGGGCTTAAAGCAAGCTCTGCCTTAACACCACCCACCACTGCTTTCCCTCTGACCACAAGCAGTGCAGCCTATTGAAGTGAGAAGTTTAAATCAGCAAAGAAAAGAACTATCAAAAGAAAATGATAAGTGTCTTAATGATCCCTTCACTTACCTGAAATGAAGAAGAAAAATTATTTCCAACTCCCTTGCAGATGGATGTGTTTTATAACTGATGCTAATCTGTAACTCAAACCAATCTGCACTGTTCTCCAGAGAAGATAAGAAAGTTGATTTTTCCCATTGCCACAGCTTGATATGTTACGATTACAGTAGCATAGACAGGGTGGTATTGGCATTTCCCTTTCCAGTAACTGTCCTAGCAGCATAAAAAGTGAGCAAGGAACTGAGTACTGGTTGGAGCAAGGCAAACTTCCTGGAGCAACCATGGAAAGAAAAGAAGAAAACAGGTTGGGTTGTTTTTTTTATGTCTTTCATTTGACGTTTCAACATTTCTGGTGCAAGTGAGTCTAAAAGTCAAGTGTAGAGGGAAAAAATACTTGCCTTTGGGCCCAGTTTGGTGTTTTAATAGATACGAAATGTGAGGGTTCCCTATGGAAAGGGTTTTCTGAATTTGACCAAGATCTCCTTTCTTGCCTCATTCTTATGATGCCTGCAGTGACTAAAATATAGTGGAATGCTATATATTTATCTCTTGTTCTACATGAGTTTTCTGGCCTAGCTCTCTAGTCAGACTGACTGGTGGGATGGAGAGATGAGCAGCTCCACACTCTCCCCTTCTGGAGCAGATCTGCAGAGACTTCTAGAAGCACTGTGCTTGTGTTCGCATCATCTCCTTTACTGTTCAGCTCTTCTGCATTGGACTGCCTGATCAAGGAACAGAAATACATAGCCACTGTTCCAATTCAGAGCAAAAGCCTCTGATGAGGTACTTAGCATTTTTTGGAAGCTGACACCTTATAATTGCTGATTTTTAAATAGCTTACCAAGCAGATTATGTGTCCATCAAGAAGGATTCGAAAGGGGTTTTATCCTCTTGCGTATTATCTTCTTCCATCTTGCAAAACGTGGGTTTTTCTAATGTGCTGCTATAAAACTTGAGGGCTTGTTGGTTTTGTTGTGTTATTCATCATGGGGGAAATCTTGGCTGAAGCAGCATTTTTCTAACTAATAAGGCAGAAATCCTGCCTGCCTGAGAGAACTAACAAAGCACTGAGAGAAGGCCTCTTGTGAAGACAGAAGAAACAACCATGGAGGATGAAATCCCTGAGTAGTATTTTTCCAATAAGCTGCTCCATTTTTCATAAGCTCTTCAGAGAACTGATGAGTATTTCAGTTTGGAACTCATGGAGGTATGGAAAAGCAAGATGAAAACTCAAAGAGCTTCTCCCTCTTTGGAGTGGGATGAATCTCTCCACCTCATGTGGTACAAAATGCCATGACAAAGGCCTTTGCACATGAATTGTGTATATCTGGAAAGATTGCTCTGCAAAGGAGACTTCCAAGAGGAATTCTGCCTGATA
>JAVHNF010043984.1:6861-26647 GCA_034783455.1 Micropsitta finschii
TCCTCAGATGTGGCAGTCAACTTCAAACACACATGTTCTGCTCACTGTTCTGCTGTTCACCTAAAAGACTATGGTGTGAGTGGGCTGTGCAGCCCCACTTGCATGAAGGGGTGACCAGCAGAAAGGATGTGTCTGTAAACATGGTGCTGAGCTTAGGGGAGGAAGATCACTGTACATCATCTAAACCAAAGCAGGTCAAGTGCCCTGGGACTAAAACACAACTGCCTGGGTGTATCTGGCCAAGGGCATGTGCTACAGTCTGATGATCCAGTGTCTGTGTTTCTTCAGACTTTTTCCTGCCTCTGAGTAATGTCTGCCTTATGCCAGGAAAGGTACCTTTTGCTGTCAAAAACCTGTACCAGGATTTGTGAGTATTTTCTGTCATCTCACTGATAGGGAAAGTGAGGGACAAATGAATTGGCACATGCCAAGAAAGTAGGAGGACTGTGAATGGAACCCAAGTGCTAATTCTGAGGAAGTAATTTCATTCTGAAATTCAGCTAAAACTCCAAACCCTAATCTCTGATGTCTGCCCAGCTTTCTTCTCCTGCCTTGGGTTTTCTCCGCTGCCCCAGCCTCTTCAGCTGATGGCTGACTCCAGAGCTCCTGATAGTTTGCAGTGGTAAGGTTTCTGATACATGGATTTCTTAAAAGCTCCTTGAAATGTTTATGTGAGAATCCCTCCTCGCCTTTTTTTTAAACCTGCCACTGTAATGTCCAAGGGCATGCTAGAAACACAGACCTTCAGAAGCCCAGAACAAGAAAGCACCACTGTTTACCTTATGTTCCTCTATTTATATTTATTATTTTTAATCAAATTCTTTCCAAGCCAGGCACGGCATCTTGTCAAGTTTGGTGCATCCAATAATACAGTGAGTCACCAAGTTGAACTACAGCCAAAGAGGAAGGTGCCTCGAAAGTGAGGGCCATACAAGGGTGAGGGATAGTTATCTATTTGTTCACAAGTTCCCAACTAGTTGACTATTATTTTTAAGCTCAGTAAAGATTTTGTTTAAAAACTCACCAGCTGGAAGTGGAAATTTAAATGTAGCATCTGTTGCAATATAGTACTAAAATATCTGCAATGCTGCTTGCTGTTAGGATGGAGCTGCTGAGCTTCATGCTGCCTCAGAAGGTTCCCGTCTGATTGCACTCACTAGGACTGCACTGCTCAGGACTTGTTATGCCTGCAAAGAAAGTTGAGAAGTAAGGAAATTCTTCATTTGTCTTCCCTGTTAAAATAGTGACACTTTTCTGGCGGGTTCCAAATCGCACCTACCAAACTTACAGCAAGGACTCTTTCTGTAGAACACTTCATCCCTCTTATGTTTATGCTTACTTGACGATAGATAAACTTTGCCAAGGTAACAACTAGTACTAGTCTATCTGCTGCTTATAAACATAGTCTTAATGCTTGGCAGAAAGGAAAAAAAAAAAAAAAAAAACCCACAAGAAATAAAGCCCCAAACAAACAAAACCACAATGCAAGTGTTTATGAAAATCTTCCAAAATTTAAACCAAATTTACAGTCAGTAGATGATTACTATCCAAAGACAGCTGTACTGTAAAACAGGTCTGCAGGGTGGCTGCAGGAGTTAGGATCTATTTGAATGTGTTATAAAATCAGCACGAGAAAAGGGCAACTGGCAGGGACTGGAGTGGTTTCAGAGGGGATGGCAGGTATGTCCCTAGGACAAGAGCTGAGTTCAGAAAAGCTGTGTTTGTAGGTGCTGCCTGACACAGCTCCCCTCGGAGTGAGTTGCTAGTTTCATTGTAATTATCTAGTGCTAGTGTCTAATAAAATGGGTGGTGGCCTTAAGTCACCATAGGTGGCTTCTGGCACAGCTAGTAAACAGCCCTAGAAATCTGTCCCAGGATACCTTAAGAGTTTTCTCCTGTGGGACTCCAGCTCCACCAAGTTAAACTCAATAAAGCCAGCACTAGGCAACAGTTCAAGTGAAGACAATCATAAAATAAAATTAATAAGTAACTCTACTCAACATGCATAAATCTGTCTCTTAAGGCAGCAGATTCCTTCAAAGCAGTAATTTTATAATGCTTTCTCTGCAATATGTTGTATCCTGGCCCATTCAGGACTTCTGTTTATATATCAGGGCAGCTATCTGAGCAGAGTCTTCTAAGATTAAACTTCAGTTTAGTTACTCTGTCTTCTAAAAGGCATTTTATACTCACAGAGCATCTCTGCTTTTATTCAGGCATGTTACGAACTGTGCATCAGTATTTCCATGTGGAAAAGATCTGCACCAGTTCTGGACTTTCCATGTAGTTTGCAATAAATCTCCATGGTCAGACAAAGTCTATCTCAAATTTCTAGAAGGAGTAAAGAAAGAATTTCTATCAAAATATGCAGGGAATATTATTTGAGATAGCTACTCTGTAAGAGCAGCATTGGAAAGTTGTCATTGCATCCATCTTTTTAAAAGACACAGAAAGCGACTGGTGGGATAACCAAGCAGTAACTCTCCCTATGTGTCGGGAATAATAACAGGCCTAATAACAGAAGCCATTCATCAGCAGGCCAATTCCAAAAAAGCATCAGGGAATGAAGCAGAGAGAAGGGAGAAGGAGGGACAAAGAAGAGGAAGGGTAGTGGGACCATTAAAGAAGAGAAAATAAAGTCAGCGGTAAGGGCAGCAAGGAAGGCAATCCCAAGAGCTAATGTGTGTGACACAAGTAGGGCTGTTACTTTTGGCTTCAGAGGCGAAGATGTGGCAAACTCCAGCCTCCCCTGCCCTCCAAAATTAGTTTTACAGGGCAGTGTAGTTCTCACACCCAGGAACTGGCTTCCCCCAGATTCACAGCTTTGCTGAGCTTTTCCAGCTGCACCCAAGTACAGTCTGTCCACCCCATTCCCTGCTTTACCAAACTGCTGAGATTATTTTGGCCTTCCCAGGTCCCTAGTACTACCGTGGTACCATTAATGGTGGCGGGTACTGAAAGTGAACATTCTAGGAGCAGAATGAAGGGTACAGGGAAAGATTGTTTCTCACCCTGCCTTCCACACTGATAACTTTGAGGTGTTCCCCACCACTACCATTTGAAGGTAAAAAAGGATGTTAGCCTGCACATGAGTTTAGTTCTAATCCCCACAATTTTCAGTCAGCAGGGCCAGTGAGCCCTACACTAATCTACTCACTTATGTGGACTAATAATTTCTGTTATGCATGCCAAGCCCAATCCTCAGGCTATCAGGGCTAGCAGCCCATAAGGACTACAGACACAATGAAATTTAAACCACCTGGACCCTGGGTTGAGAATTTATTATTCTTAACCTCAAGCTCCCATAATGGTTTACATGTTAACAGTAGGCACGGCATGAGTTAGAAGTACAGCATGAGTCAGAGCTACAGGCAATTCTTTTTGTAAGAGTAATGCAAAATCTTGTTTCAGTGAAGCAGAATAGCACACCTAAATAAGTCAGGTTTTTACAAAACAAATACTAGCAAGCAGAATGAAAGCCTACCTATGTTTACTTGCACATACGCACAGTGTGGATTTAATTGGTGCACTGGGAACAATTTAACATACCAAACTCATGGTTCAAATAATTTCAAACCATGTCATTTTCTCAGTCCTTCTCTTTTCTGGTCTGTTCCTCTCATTCACACACTCTGTACTATTTTGCCAGTTACCCCTTTACAGCAGCACTGACAGAGATAACACCTCGTTCTACAGTCCTCCTTTCCTTTCAAGAAAAACATGTTATTCACACTGCATTCACCATAAATCATGGGGCTGTGAAATAGCTTGACTTCTTATCCAGTTTGCTCGATTTTACTGGTTTAGTTTTTCTTTACCCTTCTCCAGTTCACGGCTGGTGTTGTGCTGAGGAACTCCATTAACTATCCTGATTCAAAGTAGTTCATATTCACTGTATTTTCAAACTGTTTGGTCTGAGTCCTTGTATCATAAAGCTGCTGAAAAAGAGAGGAACACCTGAGTTTTATCACCAAATGCCATGTCTGCAAGTTTGGAGCTGTTTCTTGGTTTGGTTAATCCCCAAAACCTCAGACTTCTGGGGAAACAAATGTTTTCCTTCCTTTATGGGAATATGTCACTACACTGCCTATTACTCCCCTTGCTCTTTGGTTTGAAACCCCTCCTCAATCCGAAAATTAGTAGATAGGGCTTTCTAAAGCATGAGGAGACATAATACCACAAACCATCTCTTTATAAAATGAAATAAGAGAAGAAAGCCTAACTTCAATTTAAAAGCAGTACATATGTTGCACTGGAAACCACTAAAATGGAAAAAATGCTGACTTGTGATAATAGAAATGCAAATCTATGTGTGCAAGACAGTTTGGGTTGCTTTGAGAGGATTACTGAATACATTTTTTCTGTGTGGGTTAGTACCTGGCATGCAACCAGTGTCCATTATCAAAGGCACTAGATGGAAATCATGTATCTTCAGGAAGATGCAGAAAATAAATCCTGAACCTTACACTTCAGGAATGTTTCCCATAGAACTTATGAGAGAACTGGGGTTCAGGATTATAGTGAAGATTTGGGAGACATTAACCTACTTACTACAGGGATATAAGGCAGGGTTTTTTCGGTAGTGGCGCTGGTTGCTAGATAGCCGTTGTGTTCCACCAGGCTAATGGCACAGATCACTGCTGCCACATGCTGTGTTTAAAAACAGAACTGGAATGTTAGACTACTTTAAGATATCAGCCTCCATAGCTTTTATATGTGCATTTCTCTGAAGGCAGAAAACATGCTCACCTAACTAACAAAATCCTATTATAAAATGCTACAATTACAAGTAGCCAACACTGAAAATTAACATGCTCTATTATCCTTACAAGTGTTCAAACAATTCGTAATGCTTGATGCTGAACTCCATAGAAGATATTCTCCCTTGAATGTCTGATCACACTGAGAGCCAACTCTAGTTCAGTAAGTTTCAAATAAATTAACATTAATTAGGTTATGAATTGAACTTGGAAACTCCATTCTCCTTGCTCTCTCTTCCCACTCCTTATTTTTAAATACCTCATTATAAGTCTCATCCACTCCATATGATCCTTTTTTTTTCTCATGTGTAGTTTCCATTACCCGATAGGACAAAACAACCAAACATTCTTATGTTAACAGAATTCATTTACAAATGAATCATAGTAAAAGGGATCAGAAGCGAATGTTTTCCTCAATAAATAAAGTGTACTGCACCATCAAAATTGTGTATGTATATATATATATATAAATATATATATATATATATATAAAAAACCCTCCTGTGGCTTGACCAACTGCATTTTCTCATCAACTTGGTTAGTCTGAAAAATACAAGGGTGAGGGTGTTTTTTATTCTTTTAAATTATTCAGCTTTCAGGTTCATCTTCTCTATCATGATCAGCTTTCTGTTGTATACTCGCATTTTCCACTCTTGTATTCATCTGTTTCTGGTTAGCCATAACATCTCAACAGACAATGAAACTCACAAATTCTGAACAACCAGGAAAACTCTATTCTTCCTTCTTACAATTATTGTGAATCAACAGAACAGTTCAATTCTTTCTTAAGAATGAAGGTAGGAATGACTTTGTTGCACCAGGCAGTATCAGTATCCAGTACCCTGGCTGTGACAATGGAAGCCACTATGGACTAGAGAAACGCCACAACAGGCAATCTGAGATTGCCTCATTCTAGAGTTTTCTTTAGTTGGTTCACAGCCAAGAGGAAGGCCTTTTCCACTTCATCAAAACCATATCCCCTGATATAGGGTAATCATAAACGTCTGCTTTCACTGTTGATGTTCAACACAGGTGTGCACAATTTGTCCAGACAAGAAAAGCCATATGTTCACTGATAAAAAGTGCCAACATACATGCTGCATCACTCTCTGTGTAGATATTAAGCAGTACACTTTATTTTTAAACTGTATTTTATGAAGCATTTTGGTTTTCCTATCAGGAGTTCCAGAAAATGAGGCAAGAAGCAGTGGAAAACTCTGTGGCTTCCTAGTCATTTGAACATGAGAGAGGAATACCTATAACTAACCATAAGCATGTCAGTCTGGAAGAAAGAATAAAAATTGTATCTGGTCGTCTGGTCATTATTACTGCCTAAATAAACACTGTCTGACTGCTCATCTGCACATAGTTTGGGGATGAAGGAAGTTAAGCTTTAAAACAGCTGCTGTTACTGAAAATAGTCTTAATAATAAAAGGCTAGTATCTGTGAATGCAGTCAGTCTGCCTCTCTAGCTACATCTCTTTCATTTAGCACAAACACAGTTAAAATCTAAGTGGAAGAGGAGGTGAGAAATTCCACTGACCTCTCAGCAACACTTCAAACATATTTTCTCAGCAGCAGCATTTATAAAACAGCACTCTACCAGAACATCTCTCAGCTACTCCTGGTACACCTTCAGAGCTTCATTTCACAGCTCAAACTTCTGCCAATCTGGAGCTACAGCCTACAGCTATATAGGCCCTGATAGTCTGAACCTAAAGCCAGTTGGCTTCCAGTCCAATCACCTTTAGCAGCTGAACCTGCACTATTTATTCACTCCAGAAGTGTCACCCAAGCAGGGAGCTGTGTGATATTTAAGTTACTGATATACTTAAAGTTAGACATGTTTTAGTGTCCCACTGAACTGGAAGCTCAGGTCTGCTTTATTAACCCACCTCTCTTCTTTCCAAAAAACTGGTTAAAGGGTAATAGTGATAGAGAAATATTAGGATTAAAAGTTTCTTTTTCCTGTTGTAAGGATCACAGTCACCAAGGGCAAGGAATAAGGAAAGTTCATCAAGAAAGGTTGTAAACAGGAGTGAAAGGTTGAAAACTCTGTCACTGGCTTAAGCAAAGAAAATGTCTCTGCATCACTCCTCTTACACTCACGGTGAGGTCAGTCTGAATACACAGAGTATACTGATTTATCACTTGTGCTTCTAATGCTCTTCAGAAGTATTTGTAGAGAAATGGTGTTGACTTTGTACAGTGATCTAGCTCAGAGTATATCAGACTATCTCTGTAACAAAGTACCAGATGTCTTCTGCACACAAAGTTTTTCACACAGTCAAGACAAGCATAACCAACTAGAATAGAAAGCTCTTTTCTCAATTTCACAGAGAGGTTAAGAGGTGACATTAAAAAGCCACAGCTACTTTCAGAGCAACAATTTGAGCACTTTATCCTACAAATGTTGCAAGTACTTCTCTGTGTCAAATTCAGCTTTAAATAAAAGTTATCGTAATATTAACTAGAAAATGTGAAAACAATTAAAAGTTTTGTGTATTAGCAGCAGTGACTAGTTGTTTCGAATGTCATGTCCAGGAAAAGCTGTGCTGAGGTATTTCCCCTATTTCTTCTTTGCTTACTGAAGTCACAAGTTTCTCATAAAAGGCAAAACCCAAACTGTTTTCAATGACCTTGGGGGAACACACATTTCCTGAGGAATTTGTGACCACTGAGGCCATGTGCACATGGCCAGAAATCCCCAGGAAATGCCATCATAAGTAATCTTTTATATTTAATCTCAGAGCTTAAAAAAAATTACCACTGTTTGCAATAGCATAATACTGGACACAGGCAGGTATGTTTTGTTTGTTTCTACCGTCTATCACCAAAGCTGTTTGTACAAGAGCCCCAGATTGCAGAGACCACTTAATAGCACAGAAAGACAAGTAATACTACAGGGACATTCATCCATTCTATGCCCCCAAGTCCAGGATATGGGGTTCACACAGATCTCCCAGACAGATAGCCATCTAAGCCAAATACACCCTACTCTTCCCAGTTCTGCTAAACTCTGCTTTGTAACACCCCTGTTGTTACACTTCTGATGGTCTCCAGGCAAACATACTACGCCACCTGCTAAAATCAGCATGCAGGACTCTTCTTCACTAAGGCAGTTATCCAGACCCTGCAAACACCCACTACTGTGAAGACCTATGAGCAGGAGCCATTACACTGCATAGCATGCTACAGGAGGTAAAAAAGGGGCTGGGGAGGGGAAGGGATAGGAAATGTGGACCAAACTGAATAATGACTTGGAAGAAGATAGGATTGTTCACAAAGTACACTGAGGTGATTTCTACAGCTGAGGTAAGAGCTGAATTTCTGATGGTAGCAAAAGAACTGATTAAAAACCTATATAAAAATAGTGTGGACATTATCTTCAACACAGTTTATGCCACAGGTGAATTAACAAGAACTAAACTTTATTTAGTAGCTGAAGGCTACATCCTTGTACCGTGAAGGCTGGCCCTCAAACATATCAGTGCTGCAATTTTGTTTGAACATATTTCACATAGTTTTGCAGTCAGCAAACATGAGATAATAAGGATTCCTCCCCTTCTGAGAGGAAGAGAGAAGGATCTCACAACAACCACCACCTCTTAAGACAGGAGCTGGAAAAGTAGTTGGAAGGAGAAATGGAAAGCAAAGGAGCACTACTGCTTTCAAGACAGCTCTCCAAAATACTCCCACTATTACAGAGTAGTAGAGATAGCCCACAGACCTATTGCTTTTCTCAGCTGAAGATAGCAGATCACCTCCCACTATTTAACTGTGGGAACATTCAAAAAGCAATGCAAAATATCTGTGACTGCTCAGAGCTAGAAAGAGTGATAAAGAACCAAAGATGGGAGTGTGAAGAGAGGCAAAGGAACTAATATGACAAAACTATCAAGGCAGAAGATTAAAGGAAAAATCCACTGAGACAGGAGGATAGAATGAAAAAATGCAGAGGATTTATGAGGGTGTATGGCCTGGGTAAATACAGAAGCTGTGGAAGAAAATGAATTCACCTGGGGAACTCTTAAAATGATTATGGGAACCTAATCAGTTTCCATGATGCTCACATACAAATGCTCCAGAGCAAGACAGCTCAACTCCAAATGTCAACTAAAAGATGATCTATCAATCTCAACATTTTTCCTTAAAAATAGACTTATGATATTAAATCATAACCAGTTTGGTCAGATGAAAGGACCTCGAGTGCCATAAAATGAGGCAAGGAAAATCTCTGCACATCCTCCTGATATATGGAGCAAAGTTCTTATCCATGCTCTCACTCTGGATGTCATTCTGTGTGGAGAAGGTTTGTAAAGTGTATGGCTTTATTCACCATTCATCTTCACCATTTTCAGATAACTGCTTTCTCAGTCTTGTGTTTCTAAGGTAACAGACCTGAGACAAAAAGTCTAAATAACTGACTTACTGCTTTTTCAGTTATCACAACATCACACCTTTAAAAACGCATCTTCCTGCACTGTGGATGTTTTGCAACCAGAGCCCTCTGAAAACACACTGCTAAAGGTTTCCAGTTTTCCACCTTGAACTTCTCACATTGATTTGAGGTGCTGAAAAAATACTATCCCAGGTGCACCAGTGCTTTCTCTAGCATTTTGCCCAACAAATCTGACAGTCAGGTTTTTATTAATAATCCTAAATTGTGTGTTCTTGGAATTTACAGTGAAAAGCACTAATGGAAAAAGACTACTAAAGTGTCGGCAATAGGGAGTGACAAACCAGTATCCTCCAAGTGATAATTTACTCTTCTGATGGAGTTCAAAGAGGACTATAAAGAATCATTCCTCAAAGACACACAAAACAGTGGTGGGTTTTATTATTATCATTTTAAGATACATGAGTGCAGGATACAGGACAGCTTTTTAAAATCATATATACAACTGTATTAAGCAGCTCAGATTGTTTTAAGAGATACTTTTGGAGTTTCATCTCACATAAGCACTTTTCTCTAAGGAAAGAGGTCATGATGAAAGGTGACAAAGATAGATACAAATGGATTTTTGGTCTATCATTTCCATAGGATAGCTGTAAGAAAGGCATCCCTTCTGTTTAAAA
The DNA here is from genome assembly GCA_034783455.1 of Micropsitta finschii. Classification (NCBI taxonomy): domain Eukaryota; kingdom Metazoa; phylum Chordata; class Aves; order Psittaciformes; family Psittacidae; genus Micropsitta; species Micropsitta finschii. The sequence goes on from JAVHNF010043984.1 coordinate 16,702, forward strand.
TCAAGAATGGTTAATGCACACTCTTTCTTATACCCTCTAAAGCGCCCAAACTTTGAGCTGTCAGCTCCCTCGCTTTTTTTCATCCTGGTCAGTTAATTTCTACTGCTTCTGGGTCATTTCTTTTACATTTCCCAGCATTCTTTATCTCACCCTACATGCTGTATTAATGAATAGGATCAGGGGAAAAATAAAAAGCCCAGTGCAAGCACCAATCCCACTTTTCCTACTAAATTTTTCAGAATGCTACCTGTTTTAAGAAGACACCATAAACATAACTAAAATTAATTTCTAGTTTCAAATTACTACTAGTTATAAAATAAACAAAACTGAGGTGTGTGACAGGAAGACAGTACCTGCTTTTCAGTTTGTTTCCATCAAGTTCAATGAGCGCAGGGATTTATATTTCAGCTGGTAGAGCACAGCCATGACTGATGTTCTCCATGTTTATCAGAGAGTAATGACAGATGGTAGTTTGGGTGTTTCGAGTTTTGCAGTTTTCTCTACATATAATTGTAAAGTATAATTCTACCATATTAACACATTAGGATTGTGCTTGATTTACCTGTGTATAAACAGGACTGCACTTTCTGCTAAAAAATACAGCCAGTTTTCTCTGGTCTGAACACATTTTGCTCAGTCATAAGATGAACAGTGTCCTTGAATGAGAAGCCTCCCAATTTTCATTTTAAATCTTTAAGAGATACTGCAATTAAGCTTTATTTAAAGACTAGTCTGAATAAAGCCTAGCGTTCCTCTTGCTCCTCGACCTTCCTTGATTCTAACAAAGAGAGCTGGTATTTCCAGCAGAGAGGAGGTATTTCCAGAGACAAATGCTCCTGCTGGTGCTAGCACCGCTGTCAGCGAATGATCTTTGGGTTAACTTACAATGTAGTTTTGCTGGGCAGATTAATGGAATTGGGCTATGACGATAGAAAGCACTGGAACAGACTGCCCAGGGAAGCGGTTGAGTCACTATGCCTGGAGGTACTTAAAAGACATATAGATGTGGCGCTTAGGGACACGGTTGAGTGGTGGACTTGGCAGTGCTGGATTATAGTTCGACTTTGCTGCCGTGGCGGCGGGAATCACTCAACCGCAGCCCGCCCGGGCAACCGCTCCCCACAGGAAGCGGGAAGGAGCGCAGCCTCTCCCGGGGTAAAGCCGGGCAGCAGCCGCCTCACCCTGACACGCGGCCGGAGAAAGCCGTTTCGGGGACTCCAGGCGTTTCACTGGTCTCTGAACCCCCCTCGCCGCACTGCCGGGGGCTCGGCAGCGAGCTTCACCTCAGCGGCCGCGGGCCACGCAGGGTGGGGAGCGCCGGCTTGGGGCCGAGTCGGGCCGTCCCCACAGCGCCCCGCCGAGTCGCCGCTCTTCCCTTCCCTTCCCCTCCCCTCCCCCCACCGCGGGCCGGGCAGGCGGTGGCGCCCCGACGGCGGCTCGTACCTGTCCCGGAGGAGGAGGAGCCGCAGCCGCGGAGAGAGAGGGACAAAGTTAACTGTGGGAAGTTTTCAGGGGACGGTGGGTGGGAAGAGACAGCCGGTGAGCAGAAGAGAAGGTCGTACCCGCCCCGTGCCGCTGGCCGGCAGCTGGGGGCTCCCCGGGGAGGAGGCAGCAGCGGCCGGGCCACAGGAGACGAGGAGAAACTGGCGCCGTGAACTCCTCGCTCTCGTCCCTGCTGAGCGCAGGCACTTGGAGCCTGCTGAGGTGGCCGGCTCCCGGGAAGGGGGCACGGCTGTCCGTGCTGACCGCCTCCCTGGGCGTCCTCGGCGCCGGGTGAAGCAGGCTGCCGGGAGCTGGGGACCCCGCGCTTGGAGGAGCTCCTATGGGGGCGTGGGGCTGCTGGCGGCCCCCCGAGCGCCGGGATCCGAGCGCTTGAGGAGACGGAGGCTCCATCGCTACCCGCGTTAGGGTCGCATCTCTTTTCCAGCTGCACTCCTTGCACTTTCCTCACTACGACCGGCGGCTCCCATGGCTTTGAGTAAAGCGCTGCGGCTGCTCTGGAAGCAGGAACCGGGGCCGAGCCTTCTGCTGGAGTCGCGCACCCGCCAGGACTGCCTGTTGCTGGAGGCCGGCACCGTGGCGGCGCTCAGTAAGTGCCCCGGCCCAGGCTTCACTTCCCGCGGGGTGCGTGGCGGGGAGGCTGGGCCGTGGGTAGTTGACTGGTGGCGGTGGGTACGCGGCTGGTGACTGCGGAGAGGTGCCGGGTGCTGGCAGCGGCCGGTGCCCAGAGGACTTGGTACACTTTCACCTCTAAGGCGTGGAGAGAGGGAAGGGGGAGCGCAGACCTGGGCCCAGTGGGACACGGGCCGTGGAGAACTCGCCTCACTGTAAACTCCGGCCTCCAGCCTGGCACTCCAGGCCTGCTCGCTCGCTGCTGTTTCGGGGTGACCCCCGGTCACCTGGTGCTACACATGGAGGGTTGGCCATCATCTCCTCCCTGTGCAACTCGCAGGCCTGATCGGTGTCTGACGGGCTTCTCCTCTGTTCTGGATGCCTTTAGCCTCCTCAGCAGCAGCCAGGTGAAAGAAGCAGGAGAGGCCACCCGCCTGTCTGGTGGCTGTGGGGTCTTGGCACAGGACTTCTTTCCCGTGCGAGACTTGTACTCTGCAGCTTTGCATGAGTCTTACTGACTGCAGATTCATACAAGAATACTGCAGAGGGGGTCCAGCTAAAGGAATGGGCCTCAGTGCCTCTTGAAGGAATTTCTGTTCAGCTACATCGGGTGCTAGCCACCAGCATAGACATTAATTTCACAGCTGGGATTGTTTTGGCTTGAGATTCATGTCTTATAAGAAAACCTGGCATCTTGCTGTGGTGCCATGCCTGCCCATGTTGTTTGCACTGTATATGGTTACCTGAGTGTCTGGCCTTTATTGGAGGCACTCGAGTTCCACCTGAGGCAGTGGAAGTTGTAGATGCACCAAGGGTTGTCTCATCTTGTGTTCTGATACTTGCCACCCATGAGTTAATGTAATGCTGCTGTTGAGGCAGACACAGAAAAATGAGGTAACAGAGGTAAGGTGCAAAAAGTAGTGCAGGGAACATGTTGTGCTTGTTCTGGGTTATTAAATTGTTTTGCATGTAATACTTACCTGTTCCTGTAATCATGCTACATAATCAGTGTTGTTGGAATCTGTATTCAAGCAGTGCAGAGGAAAGGGAAAACTTAAAAGTTCTTACTGCAAAGAGTTCACAGTTTATATATGTTATGGTTTATACAATGTCAGTCACAATGTCATCTTAGTATCCAGGTCCACTGAGCTGAACCTTCTATAATACGTGATAGCAAGACATTTTAGTGTTGGGGATTTTTGAATGAAGGAAGCCAAAAAGGTTGTGAGGCAGCAGTTGATTTTCATGAGGATAGTTCTGATTGTGTAAAAATATTGATCTGCCATGATAAAGATCAGATTAGAGAATTTATGTAGTCCTTCTTAAAATGTACCTTAGAAGAATTTTTGACTAGTGATCTGTATGGTGGCTAGTGTAAAAGCATGTTTGTCACGACCTTTGAAAGTCCAGTGTTACCTTTAGAAAGTCCAGTGTCACCACTAGAGATAACCATAATAATCATGTATGCGTTGGCATCCAGCCACTCCATGTTAATAACTTTGTCTTTAATTTGGTTTCTCTTTTCCAGCCTAGGTTGCTTGCTATATTGTAGGAAAAGCTAGTTTATCCAGTTGAGCCTGTTTGTTTCTTCTGTTACTGTAGCAAAGGACCAGAAAAGGAGGGAAAACCAGCAATAGGAATTATGATGGTAAATTTACAGTAATTGTGAAGAGCAAACTCTGCAGCCAGGGTGGGAATAGAAATAACAGGAATTCTGTTTTGTTTGACTGGCATTTAGGTTGTTACTAACCATAGAGCACTCCAGTGGGAGGTTAACATAAACTTTGTATATGTGCGGTTTCAGATGTACTAGCCCTAGGACTGTGTTAATTTTGGCTTCTCTGTCTAATTTTCCATTTCTAAAATAAAGTCTTTTTAAAAATTGCATAACTGTGGTGAGGAGGAATTTTGCAACTGTGTGTTATGCAGACTTCCACACTAAATAAAAGCAGATACATAAACGGGGGGAACTTAAGTTGTCAAACAGTTTATGTGGTTTTGCAACAGGAGTCTGGTGTTGAGGGAACTGTTAAGACAAATAATCATGGATGGACAATGAAGGCCCAAGAACAAATTTTAGTCATTGTTTGTTATTTTTTTCCATATTTACTAAGTGTTTCTGCCCTTGAACAGGCACGACAGCTACACTTTTTTGAAAGTTCAAGTGCTTCTCTAATACTTTTGTACTACAAGAAGTTTAAACGTTGAATTTAACCTTGTTCAAGTGGCAGCAGGGAATGGGACTCATCAAGTGGTGGAGTTACAAAAAAGAAATCTAAAAAACCAGTTGTGAACTGCTGTCAAGGCAGTCACCGACATAATCTACAGTGCTGGAAATACAGTTATTTTATTATAGGAAGTAATCTTAGTGAAATGATGTTGACAGGAGTGCTCTGCTATTGAAATTCAGCATAAAAATATGTTTTTCAAGGGCAGAGCTAAAGGTACACATAATTATTTTTTTTTTCTGAGTACTTTGATTCTGCAGTTGTTTTTACCACAGGATGATAGAGCACCTCTTATTGGTGGATCATAAGTGCATAGTTTTGGAAATACACATGTTTTTGGAAAAACTTTTAGAAGCTTTTCTGTCGGTTTCACCCACAGATGTAGGGATTAAACCTTTACTAGAGACAAACTTATATATAGTTAAGGTGTTTGTACACTCAGCAGAGCAACTCTGTGCCTCCTGTGCAGCTTCAGTTGCAGGTGTGTGTGTGGTTCTCTGATGCAGCTGAGTGAAATCAGAGTATAGCCTTGCAGGGGGAGGGATGCAAAACCAGGAAGTGGCAATTATTTACCTGTGTTATCTTTTTCTTTCTTTTTTTTTTTTTTTTTTTTTTTTTATACAGCACACAGTTTCTGTGCTGTAGGTGCAGTCAGTGTTTACAATTAGCTTTAGTTTTGTATTTAGGCGGACAAACATGTGTGTGGTATGGAAATACACATATTTATCACTACCTGCAGCTAAGCAGGTGTCTATTTCCAGAATCAGGCTTAAGAATCCGAGGGGAGAGCTAGAATCTGCAATTTGGTCCCAGACTCTTATCTTTAAGAGCTCTTCAGTTTTATGTGTAAGTTGTAGGTATTGTTATGTCTGTCCTTAATGTTGGACCTGGAACCAAAGATACCTTTCTGCCCTCTTATTCCAGTCACTGATTTTTCTGGGTACCCTATGTTTGAAAGCCATGCTGGTTCCTGCTGAAGTCTGGGGCATCAGCCTTAAGGAAGGGTTGAATAAAGGAAATTGTGTACATCTGGACAGTATGTCTGGCTTTTCCTGCTAGCCCGTAAATTGAATTTGCAGCTTTCACAAGCAGGAAGTTGCACTTGGATAGGCCATGTGAAGTTGTATATATATCCATGGTGGTGTTCATTGCCTCTAAAATATTTTATGCATGGAAAAATGTCATTTTTATTTGAAGCTTAGTTTCATTGAATTGTTGTGTGCCTCTTGCAAGGGTTACAGTTTTGATCTGACATGCCAGCCTTATATATAATTTACATCAGGAGCTTTTACCTAATTGATAGTAGGTACTTGAGGAGTGCAGACAGTACAGGTTGGTAAAGTTGTTATGAACGCAACACAGTTGTAATTATTGCAGAAAGGTGCATACTTGATTATATGCTTAATGGAAGGGAAGTTTACTAAAAATATTAATGGGAAGCTTTAGTGGAGTTTGGTAATTACTGTGTGTGCTGTTTAATTACCTATAGTTATTAGCAAGTAGTAAACAAATGCACTATGCATTTGCAAACTTGACTTGTTCTCTAAGTGGAAAACTTTTTCATGAGTTTCATCAACTTCTGTAGGAGTATTGTTCATTAACTATATATGTATGTATGCATGGATCTCAAGCTGTCTGGCTTGAAAAAGGAAGGATTTTACATGTGAGCAGAGTATAGGTAAACATTCAGTCCTCATCCTAAGTTTTCAAGCAGACCGCTCTCATTGCCATGCCTCTGCATTTCAGAGTTTTTATGAAAGGCATTGCAGAATAAAACCCCTGACCTTGGAACATTTGACAGAGAAACACAAATAATTTTCGTGTTACCAACTAAAAATGCTAAGCCTTTAGAGTTCTATAGTAATTTATCCCTTAAACTCTCTTTATCCAGCAAAGGTAGTAGCACATCAGTTTTGTTCTCTGTTGAGTCATTCTCTTGTGTCCTATCACTGTTTGTAAATACTCTGTGAGATGTCTCAGACCAGATTTTGATGGCAGTTATTTGAGATTTCATTAAGAATTTTTTAAGATTTATAAACATTTCTTGGACAAAACCTTGGGTGACATGGTGTAGTGTGAGGCATCCCTGCCCATGGCAGGGGGGGGTGGAACTAGATAATCTTAAGGTCCTTTCCAACCCTAACTATTTTATGATTCTATGAACTTGGCTCATACCCTCTGAAATCATATCCTCTTAAAGTCACACTCTAGTCATCCTTTCTGTGCATTGATTTTTATACTGGTTTCCTCCTCCTTCTCCCTCACCCCCTCCAAAAAAGAAAAAAAAGTTTGGAGGAGTCTGTCAGAATCCAGCAAAGACCTCCCAGTGTTGGAGGGATGATGCCTGTATCCTCAGTTGCACACCTACAGGGTACAGAGCAAGACAGAGCCATGGTGGCTAGAGGCTCTGTGGCACAGAGGAGTCATGCCCCAGGTGAGATGGGCCCTTATGGAGGGGTGCAGCATGTGGGAGCTGCTGCCTGACCTCTGGTGCCTGGGGCCCCTGTGCTGGCCCATGCCAAATGATGGTGGTCACAGTGCATCTCAGGAGTTTATGCAACACCAAGTAGTGTAATGGGACAGGAGACTTCAAATTCTGTCAGTATCTATAACAAAGTGATATTCTTTTTCCCTATATAGATGTGGTCTGTATGTACTAAAATATTCTGGCCTCTCCATGTGTGTGACCCACAGGCATGTTCCTTTTCTCTCAAAATATCCATGGGTGAAGTCTTAAGTGTGCTGAGTCTTTAGAGGTGTTGAGAAAAGATCACTGTTGCTTTTTTGGTTTCTGAACCTAAATTGCTTCAGGGAGCAAAATGAACCCTAGCATAAATAACAGAATCTTCCATATGGTAGAAGTTACTGGCAAGTTGTTAGCCAGCCAAAAGAGTGGCAATGCAGCCCAGAGTTCTTCTGGAGCTTTGTGTCTGGAGCCTGTGCCTCCTTGTAGGCAGCTTTGTTGGTACTGATGCTGTTGTGCAGGCAAATGTTCTGTCAAATGACTTGCCCAGAATGATGGCATATTTCTGTACCAGTACTGACAAAACACAGCTATTTGTCTGTGCATTTGGAAAAGTCCTGTGCCTGGAGCATGTGATGTGCATGTGATGCCACTGGCTTAACTTGGGAAACTGGTGGCTTCCATACATGCCAGTGTCATGTGCAGAAGCCACCAAAAAAATGTTTTTGCTGAAGTTTTGAGTGCCAGAGAATTGAGCTTCCAGGGTCTGAGCTCTTAAGTGGTGCTGTTACTGAATATTTAGATCATTACTGTCCAGAGTAACAATTGTTCTGTTGCTCATGTTTTGTTTCTCTGGTGTGTGTGGCATCAACACTTAACTAATTTTTCCTGATTCACTCAGTGTTTCTAAGAAAGCAGAATAGATAAGTTGTGAATGTCTGATAGCAAAAATAAGATTAAGGAAAAAAATTAACAAGTCTTCCTTATTTGTCATGGGTGCAAGAACTGAGACAAATGTATTTTGATTTCCTTTGGGGGGGTTGCCTCTGCTAAGTAATTTTGCAAGTGGAATTGTCCTTCCTTTCACTTCAAAATGTCAGCAATATACAGAATATTTGTTTGTTTTCATGCTTCTCACTGAGCTACTTGCCTCTTGAGGCTTATAAAGAAAAGTCTGTTTCTTTCTTTTCTATTCTGTCAGCTATTGCAGGCAGCTAATGCCAGAGAGTTCAGATTTTATTTTTTTAAACTGCTGAAGCTTATTAGGAGCATAAGATTTTAAAGTATTAGCTAATCTCTGAAGTATCATGTTGCTATTTATCTGTGGTTCAAAAGTAAAAGGACATTTGAGGATACAGGCTGTTTTCCTCATTCATGAGGTTAACCTTGCTCCTTGTTGGGAAATATATAGAAAACAGACTTACTCATTCAGGAAGTACTTTGGTTTTACTTTAAAGTAGCCAGTGATAGGTCTGGGACACGAGAATTCTTACTTCACTGAAACATGTTTAATTCCTGTTGAAATCATACCTGATTTCAGTAGAATATCAATCAAAACATCTGATGTGCCTACATCACATTATTTTCCTTGCATAAAAATTGCAGCTCTGTCTGAGATTAGACTGTTAGAATCTGGAAGCAGAAACCATCTCTTTTTTTACGACAAGGAAAGATACATTACATTTTAGCTTATGACCAGATAAATTATTATTTTTGTACTTATTTTAGATTGGTATAAAGCTTACATGTAATTATATATTCCTTTGTATATTCTGAAACTGACGTGACATCTGTACCATAGAATAAGAATATTACTAATAATCATGTTGTTTGGAAAGGTAGTGAGCACCCTTCTTTCTTCTAGGGTGGTATGTGGAGATCCTATAACTTTCTGTCCCCTCACTTTTTACTTGCTGTGTTCCTACAGTATTTCAAACCTACCTTTGTAATGCATTTACTGAGCGAAATCAAATGGAAAGCATTAGTGTAGGCAGTAGCAATCTGAAACTTTTGTAAAGACTGGAAAACTAAGATTTGCTGCCTTTCGTTTTGTTTCTCAGCTCCAGAAGAAAAGGATGCAATTAAAGGACAATATGAAAAACTCATGGATGCTTATGGATGCTTAGGAGAGCTTCAGCTTAAATGTGGTAAGTGACCATCTGTATGACTGAGATTATAAAATGCCCAGATAACGCTAAATAAGAACAAGTGGCTATAAAGTTGTCCAGTTCCGTAACTTGTTCCTTAACACAGTGTTCTGTGTTAGGTACAGGCTGGAAAAGATCCATTTCTTTTTCTATGCTGTGCCGAAAGCATATCACTAAAGGATAGTCTAAGAATTTTGGATTTTTTTTCTCACTTTTGTTTTGTCTACCATTCTTAGCTGCCTAAAGATAATTGCCCTATCTTACCCTACTACATTTGTCCAAGGCAAGCTGTTATTTCTTACTTTTTTTTTTTAAAGGGTTATGTTTAAACACTGGTTAATCAAGGTCATCTGATACTGTGGTACTACAGATTACCAGTCCTTGATATAACGCCTGATTGCCTTTAATTGAGTAATCCACATGGATAAAGATCTGCAGAAGCAGGCCTTTAACTTCAGCTAGTAAGAGTAAGGAATATTTATTGTCATTGCTGTAAATTTTTGTACGGTTTGGGAATCTTCATTTACTAAAGGACTTGATATTACACTGACAACAGGAATGTTAATAGAAATATCATGTTTTAGGAAGAGAGCTGGAGTCACTGATTTGAAGGTATCTTATACAGCAGACTTCACTGATGAAAAAGATGCATTAAAGCTGTATTCACTATATGCCTTGTTCCCAGGGTCTTCTTACTGTAAGCCTTAATTTTGACTTGGAGGAATGACAAGGCTGTTTTCCATTTAACTTGCTGCTTGGTCAAGGAATCTGCCAAAGGCAGTGGTGGTGTGAGCTCTGGTGTATTTAGACCAGTAGATGTAAGTGTAGCTTTTTATAGCCTTGTCCTGGGTTCAGCAGTAGCAGTCATTTCTTCTTCTTCTTAGTAGCTGGTGCAGCGCTGGTTTTGACTTTCAGCCTGGGAACAGAGCTGATAACACCGATGTTTATAGTTACTGGTCAGAATGCTTAGGCTAGCCGAGGACTCTCTGAGCCTC
>JAVHNF010043986.1:29173-41991 GCA_034783455.1 Micropsitta finschii
TTTAGTAACTTTTAGTGCTTCACTGAAAGAGGTTTGACAGTTCTCATTCAAGTTTACATAATTTCTCATAATCTACAGAATAAAACCAAATCTGTGACTATCCAGTTCAGCTCCAAGGATACAGAACAGCATGTGGTACTCTGCATTATACCAAGACTGCTTAATTTGTTAATGTCTTACTGTCTAGGAAAAACTTTTCAGGTAACATAGCTTGGTGAAATTTTAAAACCTTTATAAAGATTGTGTACTGTTAAGGACACTACATAGCTCAGGTTTAAAGTACACGAAAATAAGAGAAAAAGTTCATCAACTTTGTTTTTCAGCTCTTAAAATAATGAACAAATTCCCTTCCAAACTGAATATTAGGGAAAAAAGGAATTAATTTGATAGCTTTAGGGGAAATTCCTGGGAGCCCTTCTATTCCATCCAATGAAAATTTTACCTGGCACATAGCTAATGCTTTGTTGATTTGTTTGTTTTATTTTGTTGGATGTTTTTTTCTTGCAAATATCTTCATTATTTGGTTAGATCTTTAAGCTAATCGAATGTTTCCATTAACTTTTCGATTTTATGCCCAATTTTCTTTTTGAATAAACCACATGTACTGCAGATATATATAATGAAACCTAACAGAATACTTCAGAACTGTGTATTTGTTCTGCTATGGTTTATTTATTCTTTCTACATATTCCTGGGCTTAAGAGATCTTCAAAAGCACTACCCAAAATAAAAAACAAATTACATGTAATTTTTAACTTAAAGAATCAGGGTTTCCTAAAGATAGCTTTTAATGAAAGTCAGCAGTTTGGGTTTTTCACACCATTTTCACTGATGCAATTATACTTAATCACTTTAACAGTCAAGACTTCTAGCAGCTAAATGAAGTATACTGTATTAGCTTAATAGCCATATCTTTTTCAGACTTTTTGAAACCTGTTTTACTTTTCTATTGGAGCAGTGATCTAGGGAACTGGAAACTTCCAGCAATTCTTTCGTAGACTGAAGTGGTTTAACTGTGTCTGCTCATTTAAGAAGACAACTATAATTCTTACGGGTCAAAAATGAGAACAAACAAAACATTACATTACCTTTCTACATTAGCCAGAAACATGTATTCTCAGAAACCATTAGTTGATGTACCAAAACCATACAGGCATAAAATAAAATAATTCTGGAATTTTGAGACTCAAATCTCTCCAAGGTTTCATGAAAAAGAAAGCCTATCCATTTAGAGCTAAACTGGATGAATCCACCACTTGACTCTATATCCCAAAGAAAATGTGGCACATAGTGTATTAATAAAAAACCAAACAAATATACAGCTAATAAGTCTGAAAATTCAAACCTTAAGTTCCTCATTATAAAAGCCACAAGTGACTTTCTAAGCAGAACTACCCAAACCACTATGCTGTGTCCTTTGGGACAATCAGTTTTCCTTCTCATCTTCTTTGCTGCTTTTGTGCTGATGTATAAAAGTTTAGTTGTCTGGGGACCAACTACTTTCAAGCAGCTTTGAGCAGTCACCAGTCTAGTGATGAGATGCTCATATGTGATGAAAGGACAAGGTTAACTCACGATTTCTGAATTAGTATTTCAGGTACCACCACCTGATGAATAACAACACGAGAGGCCTCTATTCTTCTGAAATATAATTGGCTTTTCTTTGGAGAACCGTGTACAGAAACACAAAAAATGGGGGTAACATTCAGGTCATGCTCAGATAGATGAAGTTCCTGGTGCCTCTTTCAAACATTATCTTCCTACTTCTCCTTTCTCTGAACCACAGATGGGTCACGACAACTTTCCTTTTGACAGCTGTTGTGCTTTTCATGCAAACATTTGGTAACTAAGGAGAGGTTACTAATGCAAAGACACCTAAGGGCTAGCCTTCACTGCCAAACCACTTGGACCAGTTTTATTTCATGTTCCTTCATATATATTGAGCTTCAGTACACCCTCTTGTTTCCTGTTCTGCTGAAAAAGAACTTGCTTTCACTTTGCCAAATCCCTGTCACACTGCCTGCTGGCTTCCTTCTGCCTCCTCTATCTCTGGTCGAAGATGAGAAAGCCCATGAGGCATCAACCAGACAACGCACAGCAGGACTGCACAGTCCTACTGTTCACCACAGAATTGTACACTTGTGACTACATTCCTACCAGCCCTAACATTACTTTGCTTTCATGTATTGCTCTCAGTCTTCATTTTGCCTCTGCTCCTCCATGGCTGCCTCCCACAGCCTGGTTGCACTTGACCTGCCTACCCTCTGTTTCCCAGAGGTGCCTTGCTGGCTCCCCATCCCCACTGCCATTCAACTGGCTGCTGATCTATGAGTGTAGCACAAACACAGTTGTACCATTCAGTAGCTGAAAATATATGTGGCAGCCATTGTCTGCAGTGGACACATGCTACAAGATGCTGAATTTGCTTAAGTCTTGCTGTGAATTTCCTCCCATACCTTGGAAATTTCTCCACAACTCTAAGCACAGCTGCTTTTTCACAAAAGAAGCTACATGCAGCACTGAGAAGTCAATGATTCTGTGATTCTGTGATTCTGTGATTCTGTGATAATGAGGATTTCCACACCCTTTCCAGCATGCGTTCAGAGGAGCATACCAGCACACTACCACAGCAGTATTCTTCATAAGCCTGTCTCTGCTCTGTTTCCTGGAGTCATTTTAAGCATAGCCAGTGTATTGTAACAGTGGCCACTATTTTGCTCCTTTCTGGGGACAGTTCAGCTGCTCTTGCTCTTTGGTTCATTCCTTTAGGGTTAGATGTCTTTTTCCTCAGCAATACCTCCTGTAAACTGGAATCACATGTCCCACAAATCATCCTGTCTCTAATTAGGAGATCTTTCATGTCTCTAATGTACATATGCATGCCAGAATTCTCAGCAACACGATGCAAGCATCTATCCCATTCTCTGCTTCTTGCTTTCGGGACTTAGAAAAAAGTATCCCTCTCCTACCTCATGTGTATTTTCCTCAACTGTTTTCCTCAACTGTGCCAGAGTTTGCATATTCATTCCTAGTAATTTTGATTCTTTAATTTTGTCCTATGAAAATGTAAAAAAGCTGTACCTTCATTTTTTTTATTTATATTCATTTATAGTTTTAATTTATATTTATCAGGTTCATATACAGACACAATTCTTTCATATACTCAGTGAAATCTTCTTGGCCTGGAAGTTTTGCATTCCTAGTAGTCTGGTTACTTGCAGGGGATTAATTTGCCTATTTCTAGGTGCTGTTAATCAGATTTTTTTCTCTTATGTTCCTCTCCCTCAACCTGCCTGATGTTAACCACGTTTTCATGCACAGTGTCCTAGGTAAATAATATGAATGCTCAATATTTTTGCAGCCAATTTTAATATGGATATTCAGAGAGCTTTATTACATATAATATGTGGGTATTTCAGTCAGGTACAATGAGAATAAAATATCCAGTGTTTCAGACTGGCAAACTATGCTCCTCTTTCCAAGTTCCAGCTGGGCTGTCACAGCCAGTCTGACAGGAGGTTGTTCTGACAAGCTTGACAGACACCTCCAAATCTTCCAAAGTATTCTTCCTTACCTCCCTCCTGCCTGAGTATTACATTTCTCTCCATAGGCTTCTAATGGCCTTGTTTAAGAAAAATACAGCATTCTCTAATGGAGAGTTTCCTAAGAAGAAGTGACAGTGTCGGTCAGTCCCAACTGCAGCTAGGTATTTTTGTTTAAAGATTTGTGGAAGCATTGCTTGAACCTAACAAATCATCTACCGGAATAATTTTTCTCTTCTACAGAACAGCTCCTTGATTCTGCAGCAGACACAACCTGTCTCACATTAATTCATGCCTCTAAGAGCTTCTCAGGTCCATAAGCTGAAGGAAAGGTATGTTCTAGTCAAGTACATAAGCTCTGAGAAATAGTCAGACGCTATGCTCTGGGAAAATGCTAAAACCAGCTCCCCTTCAGGCTTTCCTGCTGGACTGAGTTGCTCTGCAGGTGCAGAGCACCTCACTGCTTTGGACTGAGAAGATCTGTGGAGTCACCATCAGGGGTGCACCTGAGTGTGGCACAGCATCAAAGTGCCCTCTGATCATTGACTCTCAATTCGTAGGTGGAGGTCACCATCAACATCCACATGACAGCCAGTGTTTCAAAGTAGGTCACACTTCAAAACTTACACAGAGGACCTTGCACAATAAAACAGACAGAGCATCCTCAGGCCAAGTACATGAGCCAAACAATGCTACACTTCAAAGCAGTAAAAAGACATTTAATGTACTTTAGGAGAGGAAGTGAAAATACTGGAAACAAAGATGTGAGAATTGAAATACTTTTGTGAAATACTGTCATGCCACACCACCAAACAACACCTCTTACTCAACTGGTCTTCTCTCAAGGAGAATGAAGGTGCTGGAATTCAGTCTTTTGGTGCCCCTCTTGGAAGCTGAAGTGACAGCAAATTTTAAGGGCCAAGACCTGGGATTGCTGCAGGCCTTTCTATTCCCAAATGCAATTTTAAGGCTTAACGTAATTGTTGCTAAAAATAAGGTATCAAAAGGGTTCTAGTCTTGCAATATAATGAACTGCAGGCTCAATTGTTTGAAGTAGTAAAATTGCATTGATGAGACCAGATCAAAGAAGAACAAAAAATCAGGTGTTTCCTTTAGAAAAAAATTTAGGAGCATCATGCTTTTTCAAGCAGACCTTACTGCTGTTTAAAGGCAGAGTGAGCTTGTATTCAGATTTAATTTATTAGCAAAATAACAACAACAAAAAAACATAGGTACGTGAAACTCCAAAATGCTCAAAGAAAACCAGACATAGCAGCTCCTACACACGCATTTATGACCAATCTTGCTTTGTTTTAAAAATTAGCTGCATCACAGACAACAGAATAGCATTAGTAACAGCTACAACTCTCTACCATCCTCAGGCAGCAAACCGAAGGCACCACCATTTTTAATTCCCTGCCAACATATACATTTGTCATGATTGTTGGGATGCCAACCATTTCATGACAGAATCCAAACAGCAAGAATTTTTAATCCAGGGAATACTCAGAGCAACTTATGTCAGTCCCAGTGCTTCATTCCAGAGTCTGAGAATTGCACAGCTGTTACAATTAAATCTAATATACACTTAAAAATACTTAGTCTTTCATGCCTTTTTTTTAATATACATAACTTTTTATTGTGGCCAGTTTACTAAATTTCAGTTTTGTGGACACACAATTTTATTTTCTGATAATACTCAAGAGAACTGAAACTGAACAGAGGCCAGATAACTGCTTGATTCCAGGTCTTATAAAGCCAGTTTTATAGATGCCCCTTCTGATTATGTCAACCATCTCGGTAGCCCTAAACTCACAGGTGATTTGTGGAGCTATTCCACAGACAGCTGAGTGGTCAAATGGCATTGATTAATTTCCTGTCTAGCTGTTAAAACATATCTAAAAATGGGAAAATGGCACACTGCACTTTTTTTATACTATTATCCTTTAATCAGTGTTTGTAGTCAGAGCAGCAGTGCTGCATGAACCAATGAATTTAGAGCAGTTCGTGTGTCTGTGACCAGCAGTTCCACATTTCCATTAGAAATAACATGTCCTTAAATTTACTTTTCAACAACAGTGTGCACAGTGTACACTTGGGAGTTTTCATATAGCAGCAGCAGTTCTCTCCCATGAAAAAAAAAAAAAGAGAAAAAAAAAAAGAGAAAGAATTTATTTAAAACCTCACCCCTAATGAAATATAAGAATTATATCTTGAATATCACACACTTAGATTTAATCAAAGAATACCAGATATACCTGTGAACAGGCTTTAATATCTTTAAAATGCCACCTTTTCCTATTCTGCTGCCTATCTCAAGAATTGTTATAGTCCCGTCAAGTAAACATCAGGCTGGAACTGCCTAGTCTTAAAGAACATGAAATGAGAGATAACAGCTTCAAAAACTCGTAGAGTTTTAGGCACCATCTAAACCTAGTTTCTTAAAAACACATGCCCGGAATGTTCTTCCTCTCAGGCCACCTGAAGAAACTACCTTCATTCAAGGTCCGATGTAAAGTTATAATTAAAGACTGGCCTCTAAGGAATGCTAATGGGCCAGACTGTCCGAAGCAAGTGTCAGTGCTAGGCACTGACTGGTAAATGGGAGCAAAGTTAAAGTTCCTAATTAAACATCTCTGTGATTGTTACAGGCTGTCTGGATCCTACAGCCACACTCCAACTAGACTGCGGGTGCTCTGAGTGCTTAGGGACTGTCCAAGAGCACTATTTTAGACCTCTAGGAAGCAGTGAAATTCAAAGGTGAGTTTTAAATCAGCCTTAATAGTTAATCTGATATGTGTTCTGCAGCAGTAGCACCAACTTTGGGATCTGGTTTCATATCTGATACTTGTTCACATAAAAGAAAACTTGCAATATCACCCAGCCATATCACTGAGCATGCATATAAACTACTGGGGCATGGGTGTAAAAATGTAGGGAGCCGTAAGAATCATTTGCTGAGAGGCTAAACTGTTAAAGTTGTGTAGTCTGCTCAACTGGATGTACCTGAGGCCAGTTTAGCACTAATGCAATACTATGCCTCAAGTACACCGAGGCAGAGAAATTGTCACTTTGAGATATAAGATAGCATACCTCACATTGTATCAAATACCAAACAGGTATTCCTCATCATAAAACTAAGTCCAGAACGACTGTATTTAAAATTGTGCCTACTTCTTAGGGAAGAAGATAGCAGGTGACTTTAAGATCCATTTCTTGATTCGCTAAGTTGTGCTTCATTTACTAAAAAAGGCATGCTTTCTCAAATCCATTTCCCTTCAAGTATCAAAACCACACAGAAGCCCAAAGCCTGAGTAGCATAATGTCTGATAAAATAAAAAGACAGAACTGTATTAATAGGTTCATCTATCGCTGATGAACTGTAATCTCATACTAACATTTCAAATGAGAATACTGGCACCTTTTTCACATGCCCTTTCCACCCTGATTTTGAGCACTCTCTGTAAAGAAACAAATACACAAACACATGTAAAGAAAAACAGTGAGGTTAACAAATTATGACCCTTTCTAAAAAGAGACAACTGGCTTCCAGTTTTTAATCAGCTTTTTTAGCAAAGACAATTAAAAAAAAATAGCAGTAAGAGGCAATCTGCCACTCTGCTATTTCAAGACCTGCTCCATCAGGAAAAAGATGAAATACTAATGTGTCTAATTTAGAAACAATATATGTGTCCATGGTGAAAGAGCTTTAGGTCCCAAAACACAAGAATGATTCTATGTTTCGGAGTTATACAGCTCTGCTTCCACTAGTTGGAAGCATCTTTAAGGATGTTTTGCCATCCATTGCATACACAGGTACAAAACATTATTAAGCAACCAAGTGATTTGATCTCCATTGTGGCATCTGTCAAGAATAGCCACATGTTGCTAATGCTCTTCTGCACTGTAGTGATTAGGCTGCTGGTGTAAATAAAAATACAAAGCTTCAACACCAAGAATCCTCAAAATTCAGCACTGAAAATGTATCTGGAGTGTACAATGACTATTTCCTACAATGTCGACATTTTCAGTAAAATTTCACTGATAAGGTTTAATTTTGATGTTCTGCTTTTATATATTTAACAGTTTCTAATAACTAGGCCATTCTTCTGACAGTGAAAAGAAGAAACTTCTTTTTATTAGAGTAATTCTTGACGCAAGACTATGTTTTAAAAAATGCTTCTATGAATACATAACTGAAAACCAACAGAATGAGAGAACAGTAAGAAGAGTATTGAATATTAGTGCAAGACACAAAGGTTAGTTTTCCCAAAATGAATTACATTATTGCCGGGAAAACTGTGGAACAATATAGCAACAAAAAGAAAGGCTAGTACTTATTCATTGAAGATATTTTTAATAAAAAAGTATTTGAATTAACTATTTATGACAATATCATTGGGCATTACCTGATTTTACTGTAACCTGGGTTTCTTCCTCAAAAAATTAACTTCAACCTGCACAGACTTAAACCTTCATACATTAGAGTTCTTGGAATAGAATACTTGTTTAAAAATTCATAAGGATCAAGTTTTAGAAGATTTTTATTTAGCCTTAGCAATTTGTTCTGTGGCCTAGCCCTAAAGAGGTAGATTTATTACTAAACTTATGTATACAAGACAGGCTGAGAAAGTTGGGGCTGTTCAGCCTGCAGAAGAGAAGCTGCGTGCAGACCTATCTCATAGCAGCCTTCCAGTACCTAAAGGGAGCCTACAAGGATGCTGGAGAGGAACTCATAATCAGGAACTGCAGTGATAGTACAAGGGGAAATGGGTTTAAATTTAAACAGGAAAAGTTCAGGTTACTTACAAGGAAGAAGTTCTTTAGTGTGAGGATGGTGAGGCACTGGAACAGGTTGCCCAAGGAAGTTGTGAATGCTCCAACCCTGGAAGTGTTCAAGACCAGGCTGGACAGAGCCTTGGGCAATATGGTCTACGGTGAGGTGTCCCAGCCCATGTCAGGGAGGCTGGAACTAGATATTTTAAGGTCCCTTCCAACCCAAACCATTCTATGTTGCTATGAGAGGTAGCAATAACAACTATTTTCATAATAAGAATAACAATGCTTTAACCAGACTGATTTTTTTCTGCATCTCCATTTTTTATAAGAAGATCCTTATGGTGAGATATTTACATTTTAAATCCAGTGTAAAATATAGGCACACCCAAATCAGCTTTATAACACCACTGGCACATAATTAAAGACATAAACCAAGACAAAAATCAGAAAGCCAGTAATATTTTATCAGTGGAAGTCATTACTCCATATAATTATTTTAAAGCCTTGAAACACACAAATTTCCAGCAGATACACACAGCCCCAAAGAAATGTCCCTAGTTGTTACAGAGATAAATGGGCTTCATAGCCAACAAACATGCTGGTTTGGACCAAGCTGTGAGAGAAATCAAATCACAGACTCAAAGGGCCCTTAGAGAAATTGTGTTGCTCTTAAACACCAGTGACCCTCCAAGACTGCTATTTCAGCTGATCACAACTCTCAGAATTGACACAAAAGAGGCATAACCCTTTAAGTTAAAAGGTCCGTCACACATAGTACTTTGTCCTCCAACACAATAAATACCACTTTATCCATCTATACACTTGTCTGCATGAACAAACATATGTGTCCACATACATGCTTCCAGTGCAAACCAGAGTAATAACGTCTATTCCAGGATTCCTGCTCAGCTTTAACATGGTCTTGATTTAACCCATAGTTGGACCATGCAGGCTATAGATGCAATAGATTCATCAGCAAAAGGGTAATTTACATTACTCATTTCTAAAAATAAAACACTGATATAATGGTTGTATAAGTGCTCTCACGTTTTCATTAATCTCTCTGGCGGATGGGGTGTGTACAGAACATGGTACCAGCGTATAACTATTATTTTTATCTACAGCATTTGGGATGATAATAAAAAGAAGTATGCATTTATGTTTTTCTGTTATGGCAGATACACAGGCAACAGGAGGATAGGGGATAACCAGATTTTAAAAAAAGACAAAAAAATCTGCATGCTATTGATTCTCCCACATTTATTAGTGACTGCTATGTCTTCTACCACAAATATTCTCTTTGATGTTAACAAGAAAGATGAGCTGAAAAGGCTGCAAGAATGCTTATGCCCATTACTGTGTTAATTATAAACTTGTCTGACTATAAACAAATGAAAAATAGATTATTTGTATGCCCTGGACAAATTCCTAAGGCTATAAAGTGAGCACTCCATTATTTAAGAAGCATTTTATATTGCCATGAATGTAAATGCCTGTAATACTAAGAATTGTACCAAATACACATTTAGACAACAAGGCCTTTGGCATGAATATTAGCTGTATATAAAACCTGAAACAGAAACAGGAGAAAAATATTTCGTGTACATGAGAAAGTACCCATACCCCTTGGAAAATGCTGTTTATATGCAATGCTATGACTACAGACACAGAGAAAGCACCCTGGTGACACCCCAGTCACCTGTACTAAATTGATACAGCAATCAGAAAACAAAATGGAAAAATTTAATTCACTAAATGAAAGATAATGGATACCACTACTGAAAACAAAAAAAAAACAACTAAGAACAAGGCAATGACATTAACTATGCATAGCACAAATATTTCAGCTATTTCTCAGGAGCTAAGTAAGACAAAATTTATTGTACTAGTCAGCAATTCATACTTTCAACTTATATTTCATAATTAAACATTTTGTACTTTGACATATATTGTCAAAAGAATAAATAAAACATAACATATACTTTCATTTTTGAATTCTGAAAAATTACTTTATGTGTATATATATATTTATTGTTGTTTCTGTTTTCATTACTTGAACAAATATTGCATAGAGATTTTCTTATATGGTATTGCTCCTATAGACATTACAGAGTAGAAGTCAATGCACAAACAGTATCTTTTTATACCTTTAATCTTCATGTCAGCTTCTACTTTACAACTAAGCTGTTTGTTCCTGTTTTTAATCTTACCCCAAGTTTCAGAAGAATCTTCTAGGAGTCCTGCAGACAGCATTATAGAAAACCTATTCGTCTCCTTTCATTCTGTATTTTGAATGATGGTTCAGATGAGGAAGAGCTTTTTCAGTCTTAAACTGTAATTCTTCTCTTGTAACTTTCACACTCCTTACACAGGGAGACTACATCCAGGCTGATTGATACACTGAAAAAAAAAAGGAAAAAAAAAAGAAAAAAATCTTTCATCATGCAGAAACATGCAAATATGTATCTACTGAAGCAGCAAATGCTGTGAGGGATTTCTTTTTTTCTGCTTTTGTAACTCTTGGGCAGGATCATCAATACTAGCTGTAAAAGAAAAGATGCCTGAACAACTGCATTTAGATCTCAAACATACCATACTGAAGTGCAAGTTTAAAAAAAGAAAAAAATCAAAGTTTTATAGAAACATAGAATCATAGAATAGTCCATTTGTAAAACTCAGGTCCAATGTCGAAGTGTAGGTAGGGAAGAACAAGACATTATTTGTGTACACATTTTAACTTCACAAGGGCAGCAATTCTCAAACAATACCCAATACAACAATTTTATTCTTTCTGTGTCCTTTTTATCAACACACCAGTAGATACATCTTTATCTTAATCCATTACATTCATAATTGCACTGCACAGAATGACACTCCTTGTCAGGAGACTGCACTGTACCACGAGGAAAAAGCAACAGATCGAGCAGTGTGCACATATATTGCCAACTGCTTTCTATACAGTGAGACAAAGTAAAAGAAAAGAAGTTATCTGCATTGTAAAGCAGGAGAGCAGCATTGTTTTGAACTGTACGCTGCATGCATTTCAGCAACATGAAAAGGACAGACACCTGCTTTTTGACTTACAAGTCACGTAGTCTGTAAAATAACAGAGTAAACCTGATCTGATGAATTGTCCAGTATAGGAGCAACACTAATGGTTTCTTAAACATCTCGCAGATTATTTATCAGAAAGGTTTTCTAGTATAAGATGTCATAGACAATGGCAGTATCTCACTTTGCAACTGCACAGCCTGTAAATTCATACTGGAGGTTTCCTAACAACACACTGCAGCGTTCAGGAAGACAGAGGTGGAATCAACATTGCAAACTTACATCCAAGATAAAACTAATCAATGGCTGAAGAATTAGCACGATTTTAGCTATAGAAGACCCCTCCCCCCACCCCCAAAGTTCATCACCTCTCAGTAAAAATCCATTCTGCAAGGGAAGGGCGAAGTCTGGTGTGCTGCGACAGCCTCATCCCCATCTGCAGGGTGTACGTGGAAACTAGGCATCTCAGATGATTCAAATCTTGCAGAGACAGGAATTCCTGTTGCCCTGCTCACATTAATGCTTCTGGACAGCTCAAAGACCCCTGAGCACTATTTGGGTATCTTAACAATTTAATCTTTAGCGATTATTACAGTGCAAGGTTTACCTTTAAAAACACTTGTTCCAGACAGGTTAAATATGTGAATAAAGCCCCACATATATTTAATAAAATTGAGTGTATTTTCATAATTATATAATATATAATAAGATTAAATATATTACATTAAATTTAACTGCACCTATGAAGAATACACAAACACAGCATTTCCTATAGCAACATATATGCTGCTGTACTCATCAAGCATATCTAATTTCAATCCATACATCTAAATGCATGTCTTGAAGCATTAATATATACTTTAATTACTGTGCTGAGTAGATGAGCACATAATAGCAGCTATCATTTTAGAACTTTAGAGACATGGTTCACTATTTGAAAAAAACCTTGTCACATGAACATTTCCTTTACAAAAGCAACAGACTCTTGATCTTATCAATGTTGTTTGATTTTAAAATCAAATCACAAATTTCATGATACTCAGCATTGTTCTTAAAGCCTTGGCTCCTGCAGTTATGCAATTACATGACACTTAACATTTTTTAAGACTAAGTATATCTCTAACCTTCGTGTTCCATGCTTAAAATGTGTATCTCGGCAGCTGAAAAGAACACTCAGCAAAGTAAAAGAAATTCTGCATTGTTTTAACATCTTACAGCATTTAAATTATGTCACAATTTTTGAATCCAAGCTAATATTTTTCTAAATTAATACCTGAAATTAGTAATGCCACACTATTAACCCAGGAATCTGCTGTGAAGGCCAAGGCTAGGCCAGCCAACAGCATAAGCTCCTGGCACTGCTTCTAGCTGATGGTCGGGGAGCGAGAGACCGGCTGGGCGTCTGGGGCTGAGGCCGCCGTGAGGGACATCGGCGGGACTTCTGCG
>JAVHNF010043988.1:31677-43049 GCA_034783455.1 Micropsitta finschii
GGGCCGGGGCGAGCCGCCCCCCGCGCCCAGGGCGGCCCTGCCGGGTGCTCCCGGCTCTCTCCACCATCCCAGGCAGGCGGGTAGGGAGGGAGGGAGAGAGGGAGGCGGCGGAGGGGAGGAGAGAAAGACGAGGCGGAGGGGGGGTGCCCCTGCCGCTCCCGGCCCCCCCAGGTGGGCAGGCGACAGCCCGGCGGCTCCCGGCGCGCCTCTGCGGGAGGCTGGGAGCTGCGGAGTGCGCCCTCCCCTCCCTCCCAACCCCTACCCTCCCCAGGGCGCCCCTTCTTCTCCTCGGGGTGCCCCCTCATGTCTTCTTCTCGGGGTCACCCTCGCTCCCCATCCCCGGGTTGCACCCAGCTCTTAGAGCATCTTCGCCGCCCCGGCCACCTCTCCCGCCTCTCTCCAGAGCCCGCATCTCGCCCGGGCTGGCAGCACGCCTCGGCAGCAGCAGGAGGAGGAGGAGGATGAAAGCTGCCCTGGGGGAGCGGTCCCGCACGGAGCCGACAAAGTTGCCCGGCGCTGCCCCGCTCCGTCCCCGGCCGCTAGCACCGGCAGTAGAGAGCGGAGCTGCCACTACTGAGCGCTGGGGCTGCCCCAGCCCCTCCAGGCGCAGCCGGGGAGCAGCAGCCGCTGGTCCTGCTTCACCCCGTTCACAGCCATGGGATTTCTGCTGCCTCCGGTGTGACAGGAGTGCTGGAGAGGAGCTGCCCCGGCCCTGCTGCCCACCTTCACCTCCGTTCTCTCGGAGGAGTAGCCGGCAAAGGAAATGGAGGCACCCTGCTGCTCCTGCCCCTTCCTCCCCTTCCTGCTGCCTGAGCCTTTCCTACGGTTTCATCTGCCTCTAGCACCCCGTTCTCCCCAGCTGCAGCCTCCTGCGAGCTCCCTGAACTCTTCATATTTCCTCCTCCCGCCTGCACCCTGCGCTCAGCGCATCCCGTCATTATCTCCTGCTGACCAGAACTGGTGTACTGCACCATCTTATCTCTGCATGTTTGCTTCATGTTTCATTACAGTCTGTGCCTTGTGAGGCTCATCTCATTTGATCCGCTTCTCTCCCTGTGCCCTCGAGCAGTGTATATTTGAAATGCTTCACAAAATCTTGCGAACAGGCAAGTGAACACACTTGAAGCATCAGCCTTCACTTTAATATTCACACCTCAACTACTGGCACAACATGCTTGCTGCTTTTCAGGCATGCTGCTCTGGAAATCTCCAGTCTCAAGGCACTCAGGCTGCGCAAGAGGTTGGTTTGAGGGACTGTAGAGTAGAGAATGGTGCTCGGTATGTGACTGTATAGAGAAAAAAAGCCCTAAAGCTGGAATCTTCTACAAGTTTTGGGGTCTTCGACATCTGAGTTTCAGGCTTTTCACTGTATTGGACAAGTCTTGGCTGATGCCTGCCATATTGGAGGTGCAGGATGTCCATGAGAGACAACTAACAAACTCCCTTTGCCTCCTGTGGCTCTGGATCACACTGAAGTGCGTCTGCTGCCACCATAGCTACAGCTGCATATGACTTGTCCTCCCCTGATGACATCTCCTCCTGGCAGGAATGGCATTTATTTAGCTGCATCCAATATGTACATGCAAAGTTGTCTGGCTTTTGCTCCTCTCAGCCTTGGAGAGGAACTGCTGAATGCTCCTGGTGGAAGGCAATACAATACAGGTTTATAAACTGCATGGAAACACACATTTAAGACACCCCATTTCCTTGCCCTAAGTAGCACAATGGGAAATGATTTCCTTGAGATAAGAGCCAGATGAGCTGGGAGAGGGTCACAACTGGCACGTGGAAAGGAGATGTGAAGAATGAAAAAGGAGTGGCTGTGACTTGCTCACCAAGGTCTAGAGGGGAAGTGAGAAAACCCCTGTTCTGCTTGGTCAGCCCACGTATGTTTGTCTAGATGGTTTCAGTGACCTTACATACACTATGAAATGGGTGTCTGTGGCTGTGCTGGAGCATGATGGAGTGCTGTGGTTAGTGGAAATGTGCCAAGCCAGAGAACTGTGTAATGAGAAATCTGGGCTGAATGTTGTATTTGTGCCAAATTTCTATCTGTAGGGACTGTTAAAAAGCAACAGTTAAAGGCACCATGATGTGAGGTAGAAAAAAAGGGCCTTGGTTTATTTCATGGCAGCTGTGAAGAAGTACCCACATTCTGCAAGGCAGAAGGGGTGACAGTCTGGGCCCCACTGGTACAGACAGCAGGGAGAGGCTGTGCACAGAAAGGTGTCAGCCGAGACAGCCGAGCAGCCCAGGAGTAAGAGCATCATATTGAAAAGCTGAGTCAGACAAGGACAGAAAACAAGGACCTGGCAGAGCTCAGCCCATCAGATCTGTCTGCCACCCCAGCCCGAATAGTTGCCTCGTTAATAAATACATTTAATACCCACTGGGCTTTGGGGCAGCCTGAACAGCTTCATGGAGGTTTTTAATTTCATTTCCACAGACACTCTTCTTTTGATGTTGAATAAACTGTGATTTATTTCATCTAAACCAATCCTGACTGTTGCTTGGGTATAGGTACAAGCAGCCCCAAGGACTAGCTAATTGGCCCTGCCACCTTTAAGAGAAGAAGTTGTCTCCAAGGATATGTAGCCCCATATTCAATTCAGGCTTTTAATCTGACAGGCATAGGCAAGTACCTCTTCTGACGTGCTCTGTTGTCAGTGTTCTGCTGGTACCTGAAACCAGCACACGGGAAAAAGCCTAAAGATGAAAAAGACCTGGAGAAGGGAAACGAAGGTTGCTATCCCTGAGATTTAAGCTTTGTAAATGTCATTTGTCACTTGGTGCCTTTATTTCCACCTCTCTAGCTCTGGATTCAAGGTATCAATCTGTTATCAAGGTCACCTTCACAACCTGAAGGAAAATGGGAAAAAAAGAAGCTTGGATTCCAGAGAGTACTGCAGAATCTATGCAGATCAGCTCATTTCTTAATTCCAGAAATGCAGAGGATCAGTGTCACTGGTATGAGCTGCCTGAAGGGGCTATTTTTGTTCTTCAGAAGCTTTCCCCTCTATTCTAACACAGATTAATTTGAATATTTATGTACATAGCACCAAAAATGTGACAAGCAGTTTGGAGGCTGGCTTGCAAAATATGTATACATATTGCAAAAATTAGCTCTCTTCTGGGCTTGGTGCCTGGTCACTCACTTTCTAAATAGCTAGAAAAGAACACAGACGAGATGCATTTGTAGCACTTCTGCCTCTGTTCAGAGCAAGCAGAAACTGGTGCAGTCAAGAGCTGCAGTTTGTTAAGATCAGCCCCCTGTCACTCAGAGCATGCCTCTGTGAAAGCATTGATAATCCTCCCTCTGAGCTCTGCTGGGCCATTGCACTGATGTGACAGGCGGAATTTTGTTCTGCTCTTTAGTAAGATGTGGCATTTGGGCTGAATTTGCAAAGACCTGGCACTGCTTTAAGATATACCTGGGATGCTGGTGTCTGCCTTTCAGATGAGACAGCTATCAAGATCCTCAGCACTTCTGGCCATCAAAACTTGCAGAGCACTTTACTGAAAGAAAAGCATTAAACTTTCTGTCCAGGGGAGTCTCCTACCAGGGAAATTGCACTATAATGACTTCAAATCACTACTCCGCTGCTCCAAAAAATAGCATAAATATATGCTGTTAAGGAACTGCTACATGCTGCCCCAAAGCTGACAGTAATGGGAAAAGATGGTTTGTTAGTTGACTTATGCAAATCGGCATATTGGAGGAGAGGAGCTATTGCTAAATATGAAGTCATACTGTCCTACAGCTTGCGTGAGCTGCCAAAGAACTATGCAGACTATCCATAAGGAGCAAGTCCAGTGATTTCAACAGGCTTTCAATCAGGCTTTTAATATTAAAAAAGAAGCACATTCCTAGTCAATAATAAGCTCAGCCATTTTTAAATTACAAATTCAAACGTCTATTGGAGTCACAAGTGGTAGTTCCTTCACTGTATCTGTTTATGAGTCTGTGTAATCCAAAACATGTCTATTAGCTTTTGCAAAGCCTGTAAAGAGAGAACACTGCATTGCTTCAGTATTAACGCTTAGTGAAATATTTGTGAATTAAATTGTGGATATAGCAAAAGAGAATCTGTCTGGACCATTCACAAAATGAGCTTTGATATCCTTTTAGTAAGTAAAAAGCTGAAGGGAGACATCAATAATTTATTAGCACTTGGATTACATCCTCTAGTGCTTGTAATTTGCTGCCTTCATGGAAGAAAAGAGGCCAAAGGCAGTATCGTCTCTTAGGTTGTGAAGTCTTTGCATACTTTAATATGTTGGTGCTGACAAAGGCA
The DNA here is from genome assembly GCA_034783455.1 of Micropsitta finschii. Lineage (NCBI taxonomy): Eukaryota > Metazoa > Chordata > Aves > Psittaciformes > Psittacidae > Micropsitta > Micropsitta finschii. The sequence continues at coordinate 35,973 of JAVHNF010043988.1, forward strand.
AAAACCTCTGGGGACCCGACATGGCTGGAAAGCACAGTGACACTCACAGATGTGAGGCCCAAGACAAAGACCATCTCTAGAGGGGTGAAGTGCTCCTCATTCCTTGTCATCTCCTGACATTGTCATCTCCTGTCACTGCTCATTGTCTTTCTATTTCTCAGCCCATCTCTACACTCCAGACTTTTGCTTTCATACTGTCTCTCTCCTGTTCTCTTAGATATCGCTGTCCTGTCTCCTACCATCTCTTTCCTGGTAGCAGTAATGTCTATTCTCAAGCTCTAAGCTTAGTAATGCTATTGTCACATTGCACAGATATGCCAGAATTTGCACTGATATTAGATCCTTCCTTTCAGAATGGAATGTTCTTCCTTCTCATCTATTCCTCTGGCTTGTGCCTTTCAATTTTGGCACCCGCCTCCTGTTTCTATTTTTCCCTTATTTTGCTCCTTCTGATGTGCTATTTCCAATACCTGAACAATCACCACCCCCTATAACATCTTATTTCCCAGTTTTTTCAATCTTTAAGTCCTGAAAAATCTTTCCTAGTTCTGTCCCTATCACTGTCACCAAAAGCTTCCTCCTCTTCCCTCACAGCACGCTTGAGTCATTCCCAAGAAGCACTCAGAAATAAACACAGACTACTCTTTTGTAGTACCCAAACCTCCATGTTTCCTGCTTTTTCAAACTGTAGCTCTTCCTTTTTGTAGCTGCTGGTGAGGGGGGACATCTCCAACCTCCAGAGACAGAGAAAGAAGAGATACTGCCCTCTCAGCCCCAGATAGGACATGAAGAGCCATGAGCAGAATGAGAGACCTAGAGCTACATCAGCCTTTGTGCACAGGGGTTTTGTTTTCTGCAGGTGCTGACATTTCCTATTCCATGTATGCTGAACATACCTGCATAAAACTAGACAGATCTAAGAGACAGGCAGCAGCAGAAAGTCATGCCTACAATAGTCCATCAGCATCCTCTGAGGCTGCTGTTGCTCCTCATGTTCCAAGCCTGAGCTGATGTACCCTGCTTTTCAGTGGGACTTGGTAGCTCAGCTTAATGCTAGCCAGGTTCTGTCCACACACTGCTTTGGAGCAAATGGTGACAAAGTCTTTTTACAAATATAGTAAAGGCATCCCAGTGGGGTGCTATGGACAACGATGAGGAACTTGAGCCCCCCAATTCTCTCTCAACACCAAGGGACTTTGTAAATGAAAGGGAGTAGCAATGGAAGAATCTGCCCACATTTTGTTACCTTAAGAAGGAAAGAGAGGTCCTTAGACACAGAAGCTGGGCAGAGCAGCAGTCCTAGGCTAGGAAATCAAAAGTGGCTCAAAGCACCAAAGTATGGCTGGAAGAATAGCAAATACCTCTGGTCCTTAGCAGGAAATACCTAACTAACATGGGGTTTGGCTAATTTCTTTCCCAAGTTAAGCTCAGCAGCCTAAATCTATTCATTGACCTCCACACTCACGACTTCTGATGCAGAATAGCCATCTGGACAGTGCCATTCCAGAGCCAAGTCGATGAACTGGAGAGTTCCCAACATTTTCCCATGGGAAGAAAGCTGGGCAGTTGCTGCTGCTGTAAGTCTCTAGAAGGCAACTTGCCAGCACTCAGAGATGCTGTCCAGTGCCAAAGAGACTTTTAAAATGCCTGGCCCTCAGTATCAAACCAAAATAAAAAGGTGCACACATGCATCTGAGCAATCAGTGCACGGTGACACTGGGCAAGCACTGGAGTGATCTACTAAAGAATATGGCTTTTAAAAGCTGGTGTTGCTAATGGTACCACTAACAGGAGGGAGGCTCTCTGCCTGTGAGCCTTCCTCTGGCCACTGACAACTTCTTTGCTCCTGATGTAGCCAACTGCCATTAGAGATCACAACAGCTATAAATACTTCTGAAAATAACATGATAAATAAGAATAAACCACCCAACAACACTGAAGAGAACTTGTTAGGCAAATAATGAACATAAAAGAGTACTCCTCAAGAGAGATATTTTCACATCAACCTTGTAGAGAAGTGTGTACAGCTGAAGCTTTTTGCTGATTTCAGTTCCATCTCCAAGTACCATCAGTGAGGGAACAGTCCTGTCCTCATGCCAGGCATACACCAAAGTTCACAGGAACTGAGTCTCTGGAAAAATAGACTGCAAAGCCATTTCTTCAATGGCAGCAGAGTTCAGAAGTGACTTGGCACTATGTACCAGTTCCACATCTAGATATTAGATATCCCATGTAATAACAGTACAGTTGTGGTAGTTTCCTTAGAACATCTATCTACTAGGTGTCTCTCACACCTTGGTGGGTGTCCTTTTAGACAGTTGTTTCTCATTAGGCTGCTTGTATCTCCTTACCCAGCAAGTTGGGTGAAGCAGTGTGTGTTGCTACTTGAGAAGCAGAAAAGCCCACCACCAGCATGCTCCTCTGGGAACCCACAGCTTTTCATGTCACCCCCAAGGAGATGGGAAACCAGCTCTGGCCTCATAAGACTCCATGGACAAGTAGTCAGGAAGACCAGGCACAGCTATCCACCACAGCCCTATAAGTTTCCAAAGATGAAGGCAAAACCCCTACACTATGTGACTGCAGTTAGTTTTGCCAGCCCACTTATATCATCAGGACATCACGATCATCACTGTTAAAATCTCTTGGCAGATCTAGCAGCATTAGCACAGCTATTTAGAGTTAAGTACTTCAGGCTTGGGTCCACTGGCAGTACAATCTAGCTGCTGTGCATGTACACTGCGTATCAAGCTCCCTAAAGTGAGTGCTTTGCAGAGGCCATGTTTTCCATTCCCAGGGTATAAGAATTGAAGCTTCCCATGGAAAAGGTGAGCTTCCCATGGTGCTCTTTCCAGTATACATTCTGGCTCGTACAGATGGGATTTGGATGAAGCACATATGCATCACTCTAATGATGTTCAGCTGCAGAAGTATAAGGTTTTCCCCATGATCCAACAGTAAATAATCTGAAGAGAAGAAAGGAACAAATCCTGAACTGACAACAAAACAGCCAGTTCTTCAGGAGATTTGCCATGGAGGATTATCATCTGAGCATATCCAGTGCCTTAAACTGTCTTAAATTGTCTGAAATACCAGGCTTAGGCACTTTGACAGGCTTCCTTTAAAATCTATGAGAGCAGACTTGAATGCACCCACTATGTTGCTCAGATTCTGGCAGACATATCCCAAAGCAGGAGCCATGAGAGACACTGTCCTCATCCCAGAGAAGCTGGATTTCAGAGCTGTTGTTCTCCTCGGTACTCGCAAGAGCAGAGGGCACTGTCAGGCAGGGTCAGCTCAGAGACCATTTTCATATCAGCCTTCTGTGAGGCAGTGAGTGTCAATGATAATGCGTTCACCATCTGTGCAAACACCGATTTTCACCTGCAATACCCTTCAGAGGCACTCTTCAAATGACCTGACTTGAGAAACACATTTGCTTGACTGCCCCTTCTAATTTCCACAGCAGTCTGTTCTCTGGAGTCTCAGCTGTGTGGCAGCCAGCTTTTAGCTGGGTTTTACTTTGAGCTTGTAATGAGTGTGATACAGACTGTGATATAGAGATGTTATATAGACTGAGCGAGAAATAGCTTTATTTGCTGAAGATGTGTGTTATTTCAGGATATTTTCATTTTGTCTGATAAAAATGGCATTTCTATAGAAACAACTGATTAAAAAAAAACAATGAAGAGGAAAGCCCATGCTAACTGTCAAAAGCCAACATAATGTTTGGCAGATGCATTGTTAGGGATGAGTAAATATTCTGCTGTTTTGGGCTTTTAAAATACACAACCCTTCCCTCTCACTTCCATGTTTAAATCAGGCATGGGTGCCTGAGTTTTATTGGTGAGCAAGTAGAGATTTGCTTTAAAATATCCCTGCTCCACCTAGTTCCAGGGATGCCCAGCAGCCTTTGCTCAGTGAGGTGTTTCTGACATGAAGTCCTAAGGTTCCACCCCAAAAATAGACCAGAGCTGTAGAAAAAGCCACTCAAGGCTCTGTGGGTGGCTATCTGAAGATATTCTCTTCATCAGGGACTGTAGCAACAGGACAAGGGGAAATGGGTTTAAACTTAAAGAGGGGAAGTTCAGATTGAATATGAGGAAGAAGTTCTTTACTATGAGGGTGGTGAGGCACTGGAACAGGTTGCGCAGAGAAGTGGTGAATGCTCCATCCCTGGCAGTATTCAATGCCAGTTTGCACAGAGCCTTTGGTGACATGGTTTAGTGTGAGGTGTTCCTGCCCATGGCAGGGGGTTGGAACTGGATGATCTTAAGGTTCTTTCCAACCCAAACTGTTTTATGATTCCATGATTTGGACACACACACTACCTCAGCTCACCCACCATGTTCTTCCAGCAACAAGAAAACTGCCATTGATTGATCACAATGCAGTTTTGCTCTCATGCACACACATTTCTTTTCCAACATGTATTTTTTTTTTACTATCACAAACAGTCCTGATGTGCTGTGATGACAACATTGGGTGTACATCTCTGCTCTGCTGGTTCAGGGCTCTCACATTTCCAGATGGATTCCTGCAGATGTTGGTGCCACTGTGCAGTGCAACTACTCCTTTGAGGCATGATACGTTAGCACTCCTTCTTAGTTCAATGCTTGGTCCCTTACAGAGTTGAACCTACTACTATTTTGTCCTACCAGACTCAACTCTTTTTTACAAGGGAACACAATTTAGGACTTTGTATTTTGGACCTATCCCTTAGTACCATCTGTTTGACATTCCCAAGCAGAATGTGCTGTGTGCTGCCCACCACCCAGCTCTCCAGCTACTATATTCTCAACTTCAGTTTCTGTCTTCTGGCAACAAACCACTAGGATTATCTGTTTCCTTGGACACCTGCTCCTTAGACAACTCATCCTAATTTTTATCATCTCTGCAACACAGGTAATACTGTTGCATTTACAGATTTACCTTTTCTAATCCCACCAAAGCTACTGTCATGTTGTCTTTGTCATTCTGATCCCTTGAGAAAGCATTTGGCTGTAGGCTCTCATGCTTCTCTCTGTTCTGGAAGACCAAAACTGTCCTCCAGAAAGTCACGTGGATCTATTTGGGTTTGTGGCAAGCTAGAAGAAGGGGATGAGGGAGACTGTTAGGGCTGACAACCTTTTAAAATGTCATAAACCAGCTCTCCTTAAGTGAGGGATGTTTGAGTTCACCTCCAAAGCCTCTTAGAGACATTCTGGTGGGAATTTCTCTGCTAGAATAGTTTATTAGATCCACGCAAATGTGATGGTACTTACAATTTATAGGATAAATATGAAAACACACATGCATGATTTATTGATAGAGCCAAAGCTATATATACTGCCCTTAACTCTATTATTAAAACTCAAGATAAATAATTAATGGAATGAAGAAAAGATACATAAAACTCTGGCAGTTTCGATGGGAAGCATTCCTGTCTTGCAGTAATCAAAACTGAATATATTCTGAGGATATTTTTATACCTTTCTGACAAAAAAAATGATTATTTACCCACTTCACATGCATACCAAGAGACACCGTGTGTGGCCACAGAACCTGTGCAGGCAGCAGGAGAGAAATCAGGGAGGAAAAGTGCTTGTGGCTGTTAGGTTTGAATGCCACCCTGCAGTCAGGACAGGTTTACTGCCCCTGGATACTGACCAGTTCTGCCTGGTTGACCTTCAGGTTAGTTTCAGGTTAGATATAACTCAAATAATACATGTTGGTTTTGCAAAGTTCAGTGCTTCTCATTCACATGAGGAGTATTAAAGAAATGTAGAGGCTTACTTCAGCAGAAAGCAAGAAACAGAAGTTAGTTTTTATAATGATTAGAATCAAAGGACTACTCAAGCAATCCAAAATTCAGGTAGCAATTGCTTATGTCTCCATAGGCACCTCTCCTGGGCTTAAGAAGAAAAGAACTATAACTCAGATAGGCCCTTTCCTGACTCAGGCCATCCAGTTCACTGAAGTGACTCAAAGACACATAGGGTCAAATATTCTGTAACACCTCTTGGGTATCTTTTTCTCACTGGGTGAATAGTCATTCATTTACATTATTTGCATACTAACAACATTAGTAAGGTCAAAATGACCCTACAATTAGTTATTAAAGTCCCTGGAGTCAGAACAGCTCAACCTCATAAGCAGTTGTAAGATAGTTTTAACAGTCCCAACACTTCACCCAAACACGTTCCAAAGCAACCACTGCCAAGGCCTCCCTGCCTCATTGTAAAGGTAAGCAACCCCAAATTTCTTCATCTGGGTCCATGGAAGATTGTTTCTACATTTAGCGTCAGCAAACCTTGAAGCGCAAGAGGTCTTCTACTCATACCAGTGTATCTGCCAAACCCTTTTGTAAGATCAGTGGTGCTCTCTTGTCTGGTCTGAAGATGAATGGTGCAAAACACTAAAATACTAGTTCCATTTTTGCTTCAAGCAGAGGTCCATTGATTTCAATGGATCTTGATTTCAACTTTCACAGACCCACAAGCAACAATATATGATCAAGGCACCTTAAACTTCCCACTTTGATCAGCCAGACCTATAGTAGCAGCAAAGTACTGGAGCCACCAGCAATGTAGAGCAGCTCCACTGAGGATGCAGAATAAACCGCTGTTCTTGAGGTTTAACTGCAAGAAACCTGAACAATTATTTCAAAGTGTTTCTTTCATCCCAAACCAGCAGAAACTGGGAATGACAAACTAAGGTGGCAGATGGTGGTGGAAGGATAACAGATGATTTCAGTGAAACGGAGAATTGGATATTCCATTTCTCAGCAGTCACTGCTATTCCTGAACTACAATTGACTTTAATGTGATTCCAGTTCCTTTAGGGAATGCAAAGTAGAGCTCCATCAGCCAAACTGCAGTCTGGCAGGGCAGCATCAGAGAAGCACACCCAGCACTCTTGAGACTCCCTTCTGAGAATCTCCAAATGTAATTAAGAGCAGCTCTACTTATTCTTTCTGCTAAGGGCACCCATAAGCATCAGATGTAATAGGAGTAACTGCTCAGACACCTGTGCCAGAGCCATCTAGTAGAAAAAGGTTATAAAAGCTCACCAGGTTAGAACTGAGTTCACTCTTGG
>JAVHNF010044009.1:0-10827 GCA_034783455.1 Micropsitta finschii
TTAAATAGATGTTAACCAATACTCCTTTGAAATTCAGTATATTTAAGTAATAGTTTGCAAGATCTTTAACCTACTATTTTTAGTTATACACATACTTATAAAAAAGTTAACTTTTTAAAGGTCAAAACAATGGAAGTTTATTGCAGTTTTAATCTTCCTATATTTGATTTCTTTTTCAAAATAATTCTTATAAGACAACTTTATAAAAAGTTGAACTATGTCAGCTGGTTAATTTTGCAGGCATAAAACCCAATAGGTTATTAGTCATCACCATATTTTAGAAATTTTTGCTGTAAACACAGCTGTAATATAGGAATGTACCTGCAAAGCAGAAATATTTTCACATGAGAGGGGAAAGAATCTAATCCATGAAAGTCCTGTCAATGCAAGGATTTAAGTGCCAAATTCTGATTCCCCACAAATATTCCAATCTACCTATTTTCTAATACTGGCTAACTTCTAGGGCACCATATGATCTGAGTTCTCCATTTAGCATGAAAATCTCCTAGGAACATAACAACAGGCATGAATTCATGCTCAGAGGTATTTGTTTTGGCTACAGAAATACTCATCACTTAGCTTTTCTGTAGTGCAGGCTGCAGTGTTAATGCCTAAAAAATGTTTTATGTCTTAAGAAGGCTGAAGACACAGGTTTTGTGCCAGTAGTTTTCATAACAGATAACTGATATGAGTGGTTCTTCCATATGAAATACAAGTTGTTTTCAGTTTTATGGATAGCACAGGATTTCTTCGATTTGCAGGGTGTTTCTATGTTACGTTGCAATAGCTCGTCCTACCTTTTCATTGTTGGGAGTGCAAGGCTGACAGTGAACAGGCAAACCAGATTGTGGTTTAAGCCACAAGCAACACGTCCAGCCTGTGTCTTGGCTTCAGGGTACAGGCTGGGTGGAGACTGAATTGAGATCAGCCCTGAGGAGAAGGACTTGCTTGACATGAGCTGGCAGTGCACACTTGCAGCTCAGAAAGCCAACCATATGCTGGGCTGCGTCAAAACCGGTGTGTTCAGCAGGTCGAGGGAGGTGATTTTCCTCATCTGCCTACCTTGAGTACATTCCCTACCTTGAGTACTGCATTCAGCTCTAGGGTCTCCAGTACAGGAAGGACATGGAGCTTCTGGAGTGAATCCAGAAGAGGGCCATGATGATGACTGGGGAGCTAGAACACCTCTCCTATGAAAAGAGGCTGAGAGAGCTGGGTTTATTCAGCCTGGAGAAGAGAAAGCTCTAGGGAGACCTTATTGCAACCTTCCAGTTCCTAAAGGGGGTCTATAAGAAATCTGAAGAGGGACTTTTATTACAAGGGCAGTTAGGGATAGGTCAAGGGGGAATGGTTTTAAAATAAAAGAGGGTAGATTTAGATTAGCTATTAGAAAAATATCTTCACTTTAAGGTGGTGAGACACTGGAACAGGTTGCCCAGAGAAGTCATGGCTGCCCCGTCTCTGGAAGTGTTCAAGGCCAGGTTGGATGGGGCTTTGAGCAACCTGGTCTAGTGGAAGGTGTCCCTGCCCATGGCAGGGATGTTGGAACTAGATGATCTTTAAGGTCCCTTCCAACCCAAACCAACCCTTCCAACTCAACCCAAGTATGAGATCATACTTCTTCCCGATGAAATATGTAAGTCAGGTTCCCTTTTACTTTAGCATCCATGACTTGCACTTGTGATTATACCACAGCCAGCAGCAGAAAGACAGAGTATGTTTTAGGCCAAAGAAGACTGAACTCCAAAGTTTATGTCCACTGAACAACTGGTCAAGCTAAGAGCTAATTTCATAAAAGAATGGCAGAGGAAGAAGAAAATGTGTCAGAAGATTGTTACTACTCTTCCTTTCTTCTGCCCCACTACACACTCTGTGAAACAGAATAGAAGATAAAGCTATAATATTCCTAACTTCATATTTTCCTTATGGAGCTAAGTATAAGCTTAAGTATATGGATGATTTTTCAGTCCATCATTTCCACAAGATGGACTGATAATCAAGGGAGACATCCTCCATAGGAAAACTTAAGTTTTTCTTGAGGTAGACTAGATTATACTGCCTAAGATCTTGGATACACCTGCAGGACTAATGAATTCCTGCATATATATTTCCTGTTATGTGTGTGCACATAAGATATTATTTCTTTTCTTTTTTCTGCATACACATGAAAATAAAATAATGTGTTTGATTTTTAATTTTTAAATAAATATTGCATAGCAGTTTTTAAAGAAGTAAACCAAATAAATTTCATAACATACCAGACAAACTTTAATGAAAGACAAAAAAAGGTTTAATATGTTTATTCTCAGCACTACAAAATATCATATTCTGCATAATATTCTTTGATGTCTGACATATTTTGTGTGGTAAGAAATTTTGTGGATATGAATATCTTAATATATTTCAATGTTTCATACATTCAAAAAAAAAAAAAAAGATTGCCCAAGTCATCACTTCATTGTCTTACACTTTTTTTTAAAGAAGTGATACGATGTTCATAATAATCTACATATCTGGAGTCATTCTTGCAATCATAATTAGTGGAAAAAAAAACCAATAATGCAGAAAGAGTTGTCTTTGCTTTGAGTTTACCAGTCTACGTTACCTGTCCCTTTGGTTCGTGCTTTTATGTTCCTTTGAAAGTGAAGGGAAAGCCCTCCTCTGCTTCCCTTCTACGTAAAATCATTCTTCACCTCTTCTGTTCCTTCAAGGCTTCAGCAGCAGCTTCAAGGAACAAAAGCCCTTTTCAAGTTTTGACTCAAAACTGGTGTCCAAACTCTGTGATCAATGGTCTATAACTTAAATCCAGCAGATAACATCTTCAAAACAATTGCTGACATTGCAGGTAAACATTTGAATTTTCAAAATGATGCCTTTCGAAAGCTGAAAGCAAATTATGACTGTGTTTTATGAGACAAACTGAATGACTATCTTACCCTCACCGATCATATTTGTTCTTGACAATCTAACATAGCTGGATTTCCAAATAAACAACTTTCAGATCCTTATTAAAAAAAAACAACACCTCAGACCAACACATCTACTTCCACTTACCGTTGCTGCTGTTCAAAAAGCAGATTCTGGTGAATATCCCCAGAATAAAAACCACTCTGCAATATTTCCAGTATGTCTGGTTTATTAAGCTTATTGATAGAGCATGAAAATTTTCCTTTTCATTTACCACAAAGAGTATTTCCATGTCTGTGAAAGAAATACTTATTTACACTGCATATTAAACTGTTTTCTAAAGCTGAAAGTCATAATTATATATGCACAGAACGTCGTATCAGTTTCAGTAAAACATTTTTTTGTTGGTTTTGTGTTAGAATTATGCTAATTTTCACTCAGAAAGATGAATTAGAGATAGAATGATCTTCTATATGCATTAAGTAACTTGTTTTAAATTAGGTTTTTTTATATAAACAGCAACAATCAATTTGATAAATGGTCTGTGAACCATAAGTTATAAGCACATCATTCAGAGAAATGCACAATTTAAAGAAAACTGTCCCTTTTCCACTTGGGTATCTATGTATTAAGAGCATTTTCTCTGGGATATTATTGTCTATCATAAACACTTCGGCAATAATGTCTGTGATATACTGTGATATAGATCTATACTAGACCATATATTTCCATGGCAAACTGAGGCTATTAACATAACTGTAGCACTTTTCCCAGCAGCCAGTACAGCCAGGGTGCATAGGGGGTCAGAATCCTTCCTCAAGATTCTGCAAAGACGGTGGTGACTGGTGGGTATGTGGATGATGGGTAATCACCCAGAACACAGAGCACAGGGGGAACAGAGGAATGTCGGTCTCCTTCTCAGTGAAAAGGGAGCTCCCTGACCTGGCTGCGCTCGGGGCCACTGAGAAGAATTCTGGAATGGTTATGACCAGTGTGAGATCCCCTGGGAAGGGTCAACCAAACAAGCTCTCGCCAAATTGCTACGCTGACCAAGTGGGGTATTTCCTAAAGGGCTGACTCATTATAAGATGCAAGTAAGGGAGCATTTTTGAACTGCACATAACTTTTCATGGGGTGTTTTTAAGGAGATTGCGGGAATGTGAGCAACTTTTCATAGGGTATGTTTAGGGGAAGTTGCAAAGACAGGGAAAGGGAGGGGTTAAGTTGAATCAGGGAGGAAAAAGTGTAGGGAAAATAGAGGAAAAGTGATAAAATGGGCCTGCAGAGTGCAAATGGCTTGCTGGTCTGAACACCTTATCTTATTCTCATTAGAACACCTGAATCTTATTCTCATTAGATTGTGTTTCTCCCTATCTTCTGTGTGGATGTACCCTCCATCCTATGTGTGAACATGAGTGAACTTCAAACTATAACATACAGCAAATAGCCTATAAGGTCTAAGTAAATGGAGTGGGGATGTGTACCTCCAGGATTGTAGGTCTAACTAGCAGCACCTGAACAGATTAGGGGGAACTGAGGCCAGTTGGTGGATGGGTTGATTATCTAAGGCCAGCTATTGTGAGGTGTGTTTGTGCATGTGTGCATATACACAAATACATATATATTCTAGTAGCAGAGTTTGAATCACCTGATCAGCTGGACAGAGAAAAAACAAATGAGACAGTCTGTTCTGTTCATGTCTGTGTGAGTGCTGTGTAAAGTGCAGAGACTGGTAAAGGCAATGGTGTCTGTCTGTGCTACTCTGTGCGGCATGCTGTATATTCATATTATATATGTGTGTATACTTCTATCATAAATTCATCATTCTTGCAACTGGCTGAACCCACAGACATGGAGCCACCAAAGTCTTGCATCTAAGGGCTACTGGCTTAAGCAATCTTTAGCAACGATGTGCTATAGCTTAGTCTGTTACTGTCCCTATCGTATCAGAATCAGACACTTCCCTTGAGGGAAGATGCTGCCATCCTAGTCTCTTGCAGTGCTTGGTGCTCCGAGAGTGCACTAGCAGTGCCTCGTGCTGCTCTTCAGAGTTTAAGCCGTGGCCTTCCCTGTGGGAGATGTGCTCTGGCTGAGGGACTAAGTCACTAGCTCAAATGCTGTGGGGGGAGAATGAGGGCAGTACACTCAGTGCATTTCTATTGCCTGTGGAGTTCAAACAGCTTTGGAAGTGGGAATATCTTGATGCACAGGATCGATGAGTCAGGTATGATACATTGCTCCAGCTTTTAGTCACGAAACATGAAGGATGCTGAAGATGTGAAGGTCAAGAGCAAGCTTAACTGCAGTGACCATGAGACTATGGAGTTTAAAACCCTGAGAAAATCAAGGAAAATAGATATATGTAGCAAAACCAGAGACCTGCGATACCTATAAATTGTAATTAAAATAATCAGAATAGAATTAATTTGCTTTCAACCCAATATGATCTACAAAAATAGTGTAATCAAACCCAGTATGTATCTTGTAACACTGTGGCATAGCCACACGTGAGAGTTTTATGTAAGTATGTGAGCAATATGAACACCAAAGGGAAGAAGATTTGCTCAGTTTCATGCAGAATAAATAAGAAAACATGTTAACAGTGATAGCTGTCACTGTAACTTAAAAGTTACAGTAACAAAATTTACAAGATACAGAACAAAATATAAGACAAGTGTAAAGGTCTGTAAATAAGCGTAATGTTTTGTTGAATACAAAATAAAGATGTCTGGCAAAAGCAGCAAGATAAACAATTTTGGAAACAGAGGAATATGCTGGACAGCATATGTCTAACCCTTGAGAACTTTTGGATGTCATTGCTATTAATGCTCAGGTAGCTGAGATGGAATTTCTGTGAATAAATATAGATGTTTACATCCAATTTGTAAAAGGATACAGTGAAAACAATACAGAGGAATCCCACCTTTGAAGTGCTTATTTCTGCTTTTTATCTATGCAAAAGCTTAGATCTCGGCATTAGGTCATATAAATCAAACCTTAAGGAATAATCTCAAAAAATGTGGACGGTTTCAAGAATAAAGGGACAAAGGACACTAGAGGACTAATTATACCTTTTGAATACAAGACGGTGATATTTTCAGTCTAGTAGCAAAATCTCAAACAAAGCAGAACAAATCAAACTAAAACAAACAAAAAATATGAACAGGATCTGCTTGCTGTGGTTATCTTGAAACAAAGTTCTGTTCTTGTACGTGGAAAGTGCAAATGATATGTTGTTCCATATCCAGTAGAGTACGGTTAGCCTTTTGGTTAAGATGAAGAATCAGAGTTTTTAAAGAACTAATGAAGCAAAGTTCCCGAAAAGAATACTTGCTTTTGTGTGAAACTGTAAACAAACATTTCAAATATCTTCAAATGCTCATTGAGACTCATCACACATTGAGCAAAATCAAAACCAAATTCTGTAATGTATCCTGGACCAGGCCTTTCAGGCAAGCAGAGAAAAGCAAGCAGACAAACAGAAGTGTTAATTTTATGATTGGAAAATTGGTAGCTTTTGACAGTTATTGATTTTTCTGGCAATTTATCACCTGATTATTGGTTTTGAAAAACTTAAATAATTGGAGACAAACAAGTGCTTTCTGTATTGTTCATCACTTATTTAAAGAGCTTTTTAATTTCCTGTGTGTGTATTTATGCACATTAGACCACCACTCTTAAAAGATGACTACAGGTGATGACATGCTAAGCAGATTGTTTCCTAATCTTCGTAAAGGTGCTTTAAGGAAGGCATTTTAGCACTACTATGAATTCAAAAATCTATCCTAAATGAAATAGGGAAGTCCATATGTGTTGAGTACTAATCTTTCCAAAGCATCTTTGAAAATCAACCAGCTGTCCTAGATCACTCTTCTCTCCAGGACTCTCTTCCCTGGGATTCTTCCAAGCAGATCTCTGAAGAGGCCAAAGTTTACTCTCCTGAAGGCAAGAGCTGCCTTGCTTCTTCCTCTCAAGATCATGAACTCTACTATCTCACAGATAGTACAGCCAAGGCTGACCCCAAGCAGTTCTTGTTTGTAAAGTTTCAGGTTTAGGTGAGAATCACCCATAATTGGCTCCTCTTACACTTGTGCCAGGAAGTTGTTAACAGTGCACTCCAGAAATCTCCTGGGTTGCTTGTGCCTTGGTATGTTGCCTTCTACCAGATATGAAGGTGGCTGAAGACACTTGTGAGCACTAGATTCTGTGAACATGAGGCTTTTTCCAGTTGTCTGAAGAACGTTTCAGCTGCTTCTTCCTTAACATGTGATCTGTAGCAGGCACTCACCACATTATCATTCATTCTGGTCTTCCATTAATCAGACATAAACACTCAGCTGGCTCCACTTGCGACTCCAAACTCCATGCATTCCTCTCTTACAGAAACAGCAGATCCTCAGATTCATTGTCTTGGGCTGTCCTTCCAAAAGAACTTGTTCACTTCAGTTGTGTGAGTTATCTGACTGTTTCTATCCTCCAGCTGAGATGGTAGCCTTGAAGCTGCAGGCAGATCTCTATTTCCTTTTGTTTGTTCCCTGTGTACACGCATTGACATACAGGCACTCAGCTGTGCTTATTTTTCAGAGAAGGTATGAGAGCTTGCCCTGTTATGCTGTCCTATAGATCTTTCTTTATTTGTCTGCATACACTTGAGGTGGGCCCCTTTAAGGACTGTTTTGTTGAGTATGAGGCATCTCCTTGTTATATCACCCTGAGCAATTTGCTTGGCATTAAAATATGCAGCAATGTGAATATTATAGCAGATATGTCAAAGTAATTCTGTGGGTAGTGAAGACTTTTGTTAGCTATAACATTAACATTGTGGGAAGAAAAATTAAGAAAAGATGTCTGGAAGATGTGATCAGTGAAAACCAGGTACAAATGTTTGTAAAGAATCAAGGGCAAAGGAAAAGAGCACATCCAAATAAATATTCAGCCACTCATCAGAAAACAGAGGAGGTCATAGAATCATAGAATCATAGAATCATAGAATAGTTAGGGTCGGAAAGGACCTTAAGATCATCTAGTTCAAACCCCCCTGCCAAGGGTCCTTGGTGTTGCTAAAATTATTCTGATCAGCTAGAGCCTGGCCTATCTCACCACTGTGCTCCTCACTCTAACAGGACAAAGCAAAGGAGCTAACAGCCAAATTGTTAGTTTCCCTAAAGTGAAATAATGTAGGCCTAGAGTAGGAGTTTATTCCTTCTGAGATATTTTATTCCTTTTCTTTTTCTTGATATAGAGCTCATGCTTCAGTAGATGCTCAACATTTTGTTATTTTATTTTATTTTGATTGTAATCTCTATCATTTTGACACAAGTCATGAATGACTAGCTTCTCTGATTCTTCTTCATATTCTGTCTGGCCTTAGCTCTTCACTATAGCTCATGCTAATTTGTTAGTATGTGAGAAGCCAGAAGTAAACTACAGCTGTGACAGATGCTGGGTAGTGGACTATTACGTTAGTACTAGGCAGCTGATGTCACAAACACAGATGAAAAACTTTAGTAGAGCAAACTGGCAACATTTATGGCTTCTTTATGATTTTATTATGTATTTTGAGAAGTTGAAACTTGACTTATTATTCTGGCCTTTAGAAAAAACACCTGCAGTTTTATATCATAGGTTAGCCAAAACTTAAGGGCACCATTTTAAGTCATTCATCTCTGACTGAGCTTGTAAAACAGCTATGCTAGATGTGTAGCCCAATTATTCTCTACAGCTATGCAACCTGGATCTTTTCGCTGCTGGACTGCTTGACCTAAGCATGTAGATGTAGTGCTTTGAAACAATAACAACAAATACACACACACAAAAACAAACAAACAAACAAACAAAAATTAGGATTCTTTACTACCAGTCTAGGCCCTTTTGTGGCTATTGGAGAGAGACGAAATGTAATGCCTTTGAAATTATAAGATTAGCCAGGCAATTCTACTTTAGTGATCTTTAAGAGAATCCAGTACAACTTTTAAACTAGATGCTTCACTTTGAATTGATCAAAGCAGGGATAAGGTCTGGATCTTATGCTATATTTCACATAACATACCGCTGTCACTCATAATCTATGTGGATCTGTGGTTTATGAAGAATAAGAACTTCCTGTGTGTCTTCAGAGCTACATGTGTGGTTTGTCCTGTAGGATCCCACAAAATATTTTCTTATCTTTTCTTGGTGGTGGTATTGTAATTCTATCAGAAAACAGATGCACTAGTTAATTTTCTCAATGACAGTTTTGAAGAAAGACAACTTGTATACTAGTTTCTCACAATCACCTAGTGTATCTGTATTTTATTTCCAGAAAGGCTTCTCAACGTTTATCTGAATCACAACAGTTTCTTACATATACAATGGGCTGTGTGTGAATTTCCATTTCCTGAAAAATGGTGTGCAAAAAAAAGCTTAAAAGATAAGACTAGATGAATTCGTCTAAATACTGATAGTTCACTTGGGTTTTATTTGTCTTTTTGCTATTTGTTCTTCTGGGCTCACAGAGTCATTGGAAAAATTGAAATTTCCACATACTATATGCTCATTTGGTGAAATAAGCTGTATCAAAAGTGGCAAGTGTAATCATGTAAATAGTAGTAGTATATTTGTTGCTTTGGTTTGGTTTTTAATCTGAAAAGTTATCTAGTGGTCTAGTGCTAAAACAGTGGAGATCATGTATCTGACCCAGCAAATACAGAATTGTATATTAACTTTCCTATCAACCTTGTCCTTAAATTGGAGAGAGCTGAAGTTGATAAAAAGCCTACACAATGGATAAGTCTGGATGGCTGCATCCAGAGATGGATGCAGAGAGATACAGTAAAGGGCTCAGTGTGCAAATGGAATAAATTGATTGTATCTCACAGTGGTCTGTATTGGAACTGATACTGTTCAGTATCTTTATTAATGACGTAAGCAGTGGGATTGAGTTTGTGAATGCCACCAAGCTGGGTGGTGTAGCTGATACCCTAGAGGGACAGGGTGCTATCCAGAGAAACCTTGACAGGCTTGAGGAGTGCATCTGGTGAACCTCATGAAGGTCAATAAGGCCAAGTGCAAGGTCCTGCACCTGAGTTGGGACAATCCTCAGTATCAGTACAGTCTGGAGAATGAAGAGATAGAGTCCTGAGGAGAAAGACTTGGGGATACTGGTGGACAAAAACCTGGACATGAGCCAGTACTGTGTATTTGCAGCCAAGAAAGCCTGTTGTATCCTGGGCTTCATCAAAAGAAGCATGGCCAACAGATGGAGGAAGGTGATTCTCTCCCATATTTCTGCTTTGGTGAGACCCCATCTGATCCACTGCATCCAACTCTGAGACACACAGAAGAAAGACCTGCATTTGTTGCAGCAGGTCCAGAGGAGGGCCACAAAAGGGATAAAAGGTCTGAAACACCTGTCCTATAAAGCAATGCTGAGAGCATTGGGGTTGTTCAGCCTGGAGAAGAGAAAGCTCCAGCAAGAACTTTTTGTGGTGTTTCAATACTAAACTGGGGCCTATAAGAAAGATGAAAAAAAAAAAAATCATGAAATAAACTTACTTTTAACAGTCCAAAGCAGCATGTACAATCTTGCAGCGCTACATGGTGGAGGAGATGTGAGGCATTTTTAATTTACTGCTAAGTAATAAACACAGGAAGATGAAGAATCCCTCAGGAAAACTCTTATAGTTTTGTCCTGGGTTCAGCAGTAGCAGTCATTTTTCTCCTTCTTAGTAGCTGGCGCAGTGCTGTGTTTTTGACAGGGAGGAAGCAGAGACAGAACACTTGACCCAAACTAACCAAAGAGGTATTCCATACCACAGCATGTCATGCCCAGTATATAAATTGGGAGCAGTTACCCAAGAAGAGTTAGATCACTGCTTGGGTTGGGCTGGGTATTGGTCGGCGGGCAGTGAGCAGTTTTATTCTCTTCCCTTGTTATTTCCC
>JAVHNF010044025.1:0-11924 GCA_034783455.1 Micropsitta finschii
CTGGGCATGACGTGCTGTGGTATGGAATACCTCTTTGGCTAGTTTGGGTCAGGTGTCCTGTCTCTGCTTCCTCCCGGATTCCCCTCCTCTCTGGCAGAGCATGAGGCTCAGAAAGTCCTTGTTCAGACTAAACATTCTGACCAGCAACTAAAACCATCGGTTTTATCAGAGCTGTTCTCAGGCCAAAAGTCAAAAACACAGCTCTGCACCAGCTACTAAGAAGGAGGAAAAATGACTGCTACTGCTGAACCCAGGACACTATCCCTCCCACCCTCCCTCCCATATTTATTTCTCTGACTCCCAAAATCCCTCTGCCTTAGCTTCCAGCTTTAGCTTTCACCTTAGACAGGACCCTTGCTGGGAAGAAAAATGCCCTCTAATTCTCCAGTGTTTCCCAAACTTTCTGATCTGCCAGTAAATCCTGGGGCTGATGCATCTCACCTTCTACAGCTGGTTCCTTTGTTCTGCAGAGGGTCCATCACTGTTGTGCACCCCCACAGGAGAGGTTGGAAAAATTCTCCTTCACAGCTGTCCTTAGAAGTTTCTACCTGTTTGGTGAACACCTGAAGCTCAGAGGTTGATGATGCGCCTCTCCACAAACACCAAGTCGTGCCATGATGCAGCAGTTACATATCCTCACGCAGACAGACTCCCCAAATTGTCACAGTGATGCCTGAGGACTGTCATGCTACAACAGACAAATGGTCCTGCTCATCCAACACCCTGTCTGACAGCAATCTGTGATGGATTCTTCAGACTAAAATACAAAAAGGTCATTTTTTTTTGTGTGGTATTAGAGCAAGGTAGCAAAGGGCAAGGAATTTTGCAAACTGAGGCAGCAGATTATCTATCTCTCTGTGCTACGCAAGGTGAAGTGAGAAACTGAGGAACAATCTCTATCATAATGTGTAAGCTTGTTTGTTTGTAGGCAGAAAGCATTCAGAGATCCTCAGACCAAAGATGATAGAGAAGCACAAAGTATTATCATTAACAATCCTCTAGATTTGAATGCTGTAACCAGAAACACAATTACCTTATCACAGAAATGTCTCAATCTTTCTTGCAACTTGCAGAGCTACATGCTATTTTACTAAATGCACCATAAACATACTTTCATTTCTCGAGTTAATCACAATTGCCTTACAGGAGATTAACACCATAAAGCACTTTCACAGCTGACGTGTCTTTAAAAAAAAAAAATCCCAGAGTTAAACTTGTATAAATAATGTGACATGGAATATAATTATTAAATGTTGTCATTTTTGAAGAAAATTAATTAGCAATAGCTGTAGCTGTCTCGTGTCTATTTAAGCAGTGTGTATCTCAATTAAAATTTAATTGCAACAGATTCAAGCACAGCAGGGAAAAGTGATGGAAATGAAAAGCAGCCTGATCCTATATTGCTGTCTACAAGAGAAAACGTCGTAGAAACTGAGGGGGAAAGGGATGAGAGAGGCAGGAAGGTAAGAAAGCAAATTCACAGAACCATGCTGCTGAGCAGTTAGGTGGGTGCTGTTTGTTCACAAAGCAGCTGATGGGTATCGGACACACCAGCACAAACAGAAGTAAAACCAGCTGCTGTTGGAAGTGCTATTGCTTCATATCACAGTTGATGTACTTTCATACCCACTGTGGTATGAGACAGTGTCCATCTCCATGTTATTGTGCCTCCCTGAAGTCATTCTAGAGAACCCCTAAAAACCCTGAGCAGGACTGAGAGAAGCTTTCCTTAAGGAAGAACCAGAAAGATCTTGGATACAAAGTCCTTCTGAAGCTCAGTCACTACAGGTACAAAGATTTGTTTTGAAGAGCAATAACCCTCTCCAGGTGACTGAGAAGCAGCTGGGGTCTGACATGGCTTTGGATATCTTCTCCAACAGAGGCAAAGTGTTACTCTGGTATCACCATCATTCACATGTAGAGGATTTTGGATGTTCACGACAAGATGTTCTAAAGAAATTACACAGCCAGGAGGAGTTAGATACTCTGACCATCTCTGCACGTATGTCGTGTTCCAGAGTGTCCCTAAGAAGTCCAGCAGCCACTCCATTACACTGTTTTTAAAATATGATCTATGTCTTAACCAAAGTCCTGAAAACAAAGCTTTTCCCCCAACATTCATTTCTCAAGATCTAAGTTATCTACAACCTGCTTACTTGAATGAATAATTCACATCTCAGACAAAAAGGGAAAAAAATTATCAAGTGTGACTGTAGGTGTGTAGGATGCAAATCCTACTTGGAGAGGGGGGAAGTTGCACAATTCTGAGTTCATGTATGACAGGTAAATAAAACTGGAACCAAAAATGAAAAGTTCAAGCCTCAAAACTTGGCCTAATTAGAAAAAACTTGCATCACTGAACTATGTATGTGTTCTGTTAGGACTTACTCAGCTTCCAAATGAAATGAATATATTCCCTCTAAATTCCCAGGGCACATTCACTTTCAACCTGAAAATCAAATTATATTGTTTCTGACTGCCATCATAATTATAATGTAAATTTACAGTACTTTCTCATTTTGTTGATGATGCTAAAGTCGTAACAGAATCCAACTCAACTCTCCTACCAGTATGCCCAGTTATAACAAAAAACGTTGCTTTCTACTGCCAAAAATAAGATAGCAACCTGAAATGGTATGTTATGTATTTAGCATAGAGATAGTGATGATGATAACAATAGTAGTCATAACAACAGTACTTTCACAGTCTTGAAATGTTACTAAGGTATAGGTATGATATAGCAAACAGTGAAATTAAGATTTCATAAACATTTTATAAACCTGATCCAGTTTTAGCTTAAATACAGACAATCTAACCACTGGTTTGTTACCAAAGGCTTAGATTAAAAGTGAAGATAAGCATACACATATGATCTAGCATGAGAGTCTGCAGTTATAACTCTGATTATATATCCTTCTTGGTAGTAGCAGATGGTATAACACAACTTGGGAAGTTCAGGCTGGACATTCAGAAAAGCTTTTTCTCTAGGCAGGCTTTGCAGTGCTGGAACCGGCCACCCCAAGAGGCTGTAGCACACCATCTGTGGAGGTTTTCAAGACTCCACTATGGCCATGTGGATTCTGTGATTCTACACGAATTGTGACATCTCAAGATCATCCATTTAGATAAGGACCCTCTGCTGCTGCTGCTTGAAATGTTCAGCATTGACCCATTTCAGGCTGCCATTCCAAGGCCACTGTCACCAAAGTACAGAGGAGCTGCTGCGTTTACCAGTGTGCCCTTTTGCTAAAAACAATCTCAGCTACACATGAAGTAATGCAAGAGAACCTGCATCAAAGGTGCAACTGATGATGAACAAGCTGAAACGTGAATTCAGAATATTACTTCCTTAAAAACAAAACGCAAAACATTTCACTGGAGAAATATTTAACTTTCAAACAAGATGATCAGCAACTGCTTTCCTTCTGCAAAACAATCCAAATCTGGGGAAACAAAAACCAAACCAAAACCAAACCCAGCTTGATTTACAAAAGTCTGCAATATTTTTTTAAAGGTTATCAGATGTTTTCTATCTCAGCATAACTAAAGCCT
This sequence comes from Micropsitta finschii, assembly GCA_034783455.1. Classification (NCBI taxonomy): domain Eukaryota; kingdom Metazoa; phylum Chordata; class Aves; order Psittaciformes; family Psittacidae; genus Micropsitta; species Micropsitta finschii. The sequence goes on from JAVHNF010044025.1 coordinate 3,553, forward strand.
CAAGGAGACAGCCTGTTCACTGGAACATACCCTGATCTCACAGATCTAATGCATAAAGCACGTGCCTCTCTCTCTACAGCACCCTTATACAATTTACATGTAAGTTTCCTGAATGTTTTCAAATACACTAAATAACAGGGTGCAATTTCTTTTAAATATCTGTTCAGCTTTCTGCCTATTAATATATATAGTTATGTGCAGGTTTTCTTTTGTCTACTACTAACTGGGACTTAAGGCAATTTTTGTTTCAAACATTTTCAGCTCACTGTAAAGCTAAACACGTATAAATTTCAGGCCCTGAATCAGACTGTTGAGCATACCTTTCATCACATTGCATTATTTGGTCTTCATTTAGCTGTCACAAAACCATTTCCTTTCGTCTACAGATTAATTACAGCCTGGTGAGGTTTCAGCACAAATACCTTCATCCATTGGAGCCTCTGCAAAGACACAGTGATTCATGCAGTATCTATGCCTCTGGAAGGGAAAATAAAGCTGAGGCAGGACATGCAAGCTGTGAGCGGATCCAATATCAAAAGAGCTGGAGCCTCCAGTGAACACCCAGCCGTACCAACACAAATAAGTTTCTGCACAACTTGTGCAAGAGCCACAGCTAAACATGAGCCACCGCTTTAGCTTGGCGCTAAGCTGATTTAGATACACCATTCATTCATCTAGGACTAAAGATGACAAGGCAGGAAGTGTCACTCAGTAATGAATTATATGTGACACAAAAAAGCCACAGGTGTGGTTTGAGAGACTATGCATGCAGCCGCTGCAGCCCTGGATTCCAGCTAATTGCTGTAAGTAACTATGGAAAATGGACAGTGGGAACCTCCGCATAAATGTGGAGAGCAAAGTAGTCCAAGAACACATTCCCACTTGTTCAAAGCAGTGAGATACACCATTTAAATATGTCAACTGTATCTGATGACGACCATGTCAGTGTATTAGGTCTGGATGGTTAAATACAAAGGGCTCGATTCTTTGCGGTGCCAGAACGGTGCTGTCAGCGAGCTGGCGGCTGCTGCCTGCCTCACAGCTGCCTGCTGGCCACAGGCAGAGCTTTCACTCCCTCGGCTCGCTTGCATCTCGCACACGGACGCAGTCTGGCAGCACGGTGCAGAGCAGCCCCTGACTTCACCCTGCTCCCATGGGTGCTCATGTCTGCAGGGTCTCTTCTGCCTGACTGGGATGGAGAGGGTTGCCCTGAAGTATGCTCAACCTTCTGCCTTCTGTCCTTTTATTTGGGGCACACTGGGAAGTTCCTCTCCTTTAAATCAATGCGGATTGGAGAAAGAGAAACAAATATGAGGATTTTCACGTATTAAAAACCCAAGTATAGAAGGCAGAGCTTCTAACATCTAAAATGCAACAGAGTAAGTCCCAGCTTCTGATCAGGTCAGGACACAACTCTTCTGTGGCCTTGACGAAGTCACCTCTCTGCCATGAACTCCCAGCAAAACCATCCCAACAATCCTCTCCTGCCAGCTTCTTCCTATTGCACCAGTGGAGCTGTTTTATCAGCTGCTATGGGTGTGCATAAGGCCACTGGTGTGGCACGTTTAGCAAATAAGGGCTAAACAAGAGATCATGGATTCAGCTGAACTCATCCTTGCAACTACTGTTGATACTTGTTCACCTTTTCTCCTTAACAGCAAAATACCATACCCTTAACCCTGGTGGCATGTCAGATCAACCTCCATTCCTGCCACATGGGAAACTTCTCAAAGGACTTGACTTCAGGACAAAAAATTCTACGCAAGAGCCCTCAAAATGAATATGCACTTAGCCCACCCTCTGTCACGTCTAGCTATTCTCTAAAAGACAGCATATTAGAGTCCTTGAAAAGCCTCCTATGCATCTGATCAGACATACAGAGCACAGAGATCTCAAGACCAATGTTTGCTGCTTCCTCAGTGATATTCAGAATTTATTTTGCATCCTTCAATGGAGAGGATCTTTGTTCTTTGGTTTCAACCTATTTCCCCCCTAAGGTCGGGCCATCTGCTGCATGGGGACCCTGTGGCTTTTGGGCAGGTACCCAGCAAGCTCCACCCAGCCACCAGGGACAATCCCAGCAGTATTCTGGCCTCAAAACCACGCAGAACAGCTAATCCCTTCCAGTGTAATGTCCTTGCCAACAATAATCAACTGGTGTTTTGGAGGAATCACCAAAGAGAGGGCTTGTTTGGGTTTTTTTTTGTCTGGCTTTAAATGGTATTAAATATTTGCAGCCCTCTTCAGTAACAAAGGACACAAAGAAAGAGGAGCTAAGAAAAAAAAAAAGTCCTGCTTCTTTAGTTGTTTTTGCTGAATTTGGAAAGGTTCCTAGATCAAAGCTCAAAAAGCTGCAAGTTTATGTAAGGCACATTAGCAATGCTTAGTGAGCAAAAACTAGTGAACCGTGTATGAAAGACAACCGACCCAATCTGGAGGATGTAATCAATGGACAAACTTCAGGAAGAACAATTCACCAGGAGGAAGTGTGCTGAGAGCCTTCACACAATTCAGTGGGAGCCACCCTGAACACAAACCCAGGGCAGGTCACAGCATGCAAAAGCACCAACAAGAGAAGATGTACTTTAATTCATTAGACTGTATTTTACAAGAAATGGAGCCTCTAGGGAAACCATTATTCTCATATAGATGTACTCCTGTGAAACAGAAGAAAAAATACCTAGACTCCCTGATGCGAGAGGTCAAACAATTACGATTTCCTTAATTTCATATCCAGTTGGGAAATTAAACAACAGAACTATGAAAGCTTTACACTTCATTTTGAGGAAAGTGGCAATTTAAATTAATTTTTTTAATGTTATAAGAACCGATGAGTGAGTAGAGGAGGGGGCTTTTCCCTAGTGACCTTCCCCACCACCCTTTTTAAACAATCTTTCTCATTCAATGGAAAAATGAATAAACAAATCAGGGGAACATGAAGTCTTTCATGAAATACTAACTCTTTCACAGACAAAATACTAAGTGTAGCTTCTTATGAAGCTGTTTCATTACATTAATACTCTGCACAACCCAGTGATCTTTGTCCACAATGTACTCCTCAGAATTGGGAAGTCTGGCTTTTGGAAAGCAGCAGCATCCTTTCCTGATGCTACAACATTAAGGAACACACTACAGGAATGACATAGGAAATGGGACACCTATGGTCCATCTACTTTTGGGCTGCATCTCTTACAGAAAAGATCCTGATAAATCTCAATGGAAAGACTTTGACTCTTCCACAGCCCCATGAGCTGAACCATGGTCAGAAATATGTTCCAGGGTTTTATTTGCAAAGAGCTTGCTCAAGGTCCTGCCCTTAGACATGTCTCTTTCTAAGTATGGAGCAAGGTAGGTCCCCATTAACACAGGACGGACATGGAAGAGAGAGATTTGGAGGGCACACCAAGAAGCCTACATGGTTTCTGCAATGGCTGTATTCACAGCATTCCCATAGCACCTTCCTGTCAGCAAAGGGCTACATGCTGCTCTCTCAGAGCTACCCAGCACATGGTATATACAAAATGTGGTGGCAGCAGCCAGACAGCAAAGAGCCACAGCCAGGAAGAGCATGTGATTAATATGAAAACAAGCTAATGCTTGACACAGAACAAACAGGCTCAGGATACTGGACTGCAGAAGAAAACAAAAACAGAAATAACCCCACACACACATTAGCTCTTACACAGAGACAGTGAAAACAAAAATAGTGTCTGCACATACAGCTGTCCATAGGGATAAAAATGAGAAAATGAATTAAAAGCTTTGTGTTTCAAGTAGGGAAAAATATGAGTAAGAAGGTTTGGGGGGGGGCCAGAATTAACCCATGGAACATCTGCTAATGGGTTCAATGGGTATTGTTATGCTGAGGCTCAAAAGATTATTTTTTAAAGCTTTACACCTAAACCCAGCAGAACTTACATTCTCATTACAGAGCTACAGACTCTGGTACCCACATGTCACTTTGTAGACATTAAAGATTTTCTAATTAAAGACAAGTCCATTTGCAAGACAGATGATTCCAGTTTACTGGCAAGCGTGTTGGGAGACATGACTGAACTACGGCTAAAGGCATGCAGCTTGCAAGCAGGCTAGACCAGGAAGGTCAGTTTGTGTCCCCAGATGCTAGTGCAAATGGTAGGGAGAAAATCACACAGCTGTAAGCACTGAGAACCAAAATAGCTTGTGTCCTGATGCTGTAAGTAGTTGAAGAAAAGGCAGCTGGACCTACAGTTACAGGGATGTAGAAACGTCCAGTCAGAAGAGGGAAAAACTTCAGCCTGACACTTGCAGGCTGCAAACTGTTGGTGTGCATATGCTCGGACCAGCCCCTGCAGACCAGCTCTGCTCCTGGAGCTGCTCAATGAGAGATTCAACTCCAGTTGCAGCATAATCCTAGTCACTGATAAGCAGCAGTATCACTGTAACTTTGCAGAAGCAAGACTAAGTGCAGATGACACCTAGGGAAACCACTGCAAGGCCAACTCACTGAATAAAATGAAAAGTCTAAGAGACAATATTATTTAGCCTATGTGATACCTGACATACACGATTACTTCCAGTGGCCTGGGAGGTCACTCAATGGATTTTTTTTGTTGTACTTTCCTGCACACATTATCTTCAAATTTGTGCCCCACCAGCCATCACAAATGCAGCTTGTCCCAGAAACCAAGAAGGCAGCTTACACAAAACTGAACCTGGCAGGCTATCATCCTACCATCTCTTCTGTTTCCATCTTCCCGTCCTATTCTCTTGCACTCACATTAATGCAATTACAGTGTCAATCAGTTCAGGGAACTGATCCTGCCAAAAGTTGATTCTGAGAAGAAAGAGGAAAGGGAAAAAAAAAAAAAAAAGGATCAGTTTTCAGCATCTGAATGTGTATATTGTGTGGCCACATGAGTGCCAGAGGGGTAAGGATGGAAACAGGACTGTAACAGCTGGATCAGTTTAAGTTGCCTTTGACCAACATCTTGCAGAGGAAAACTCCTAAATACATCTTCTCATATGAACAGCAGAGACTAGGAAGCCTGGTGCAGAAGGGCCAGAAAAGCCCATGAATGGGCCTCCACAAGGCACCTGGGACAATTTTTCAGCCTCTCAGAGGCTGGCATCTGTACTGAGGGACTCATGATGGGTTCCAGACAGGGCATGTGAGCTCCAAGTCTTCTGACAGTGTCCCTGACAAACTGCCATCGATCAAAAGCATTCACGAGGGGAGCAATTCTGGAAGTCTTCTGAGAGAGGAGAGGCCTCCAGGCAGCAGCTAAAGAACAGCACAGTCAGGAGATGTGTAAAGCTCTGACTACTCTGCATTATCCTGTCCTCTTAAGCTTTATTGTAACTATGTTTAAAGCACTAACCACTGGTTTTAACAAAAAAAAAAACCACAAACTGGGTAGTGGGGCTTTCACAGAGTCGCACTGAGGGAAGTCACAGGGCCAGTAAGGCACTCCTCCTCAATAGCTGCTCCTCTGGAGACATTTTCCTTCTTAGGAGCTATTTTCCTTCTTAGCCCGACAGCCCACCTGCTTTGTTTCAGGCTGTAGTGCTCTAAGTTCCCAAGGACACTTCTGGTCTTTGAGCAACACAAAATTTAAATTTTTGTTTAAATGTTAAAGTTCTTTAATCCAAAAGATTACAGCCTCTGGTGGGGCAGCTGAGGTTCTGAACTGGTTTTATACCCCAGTGATAGAAATCCATGTCACCTAAGTGCATCTCCTAAACAGGTTGCATCACACAAGCAGGCAAGTCTGACTAAATTACTAAATATCCACCTCTTTCCTTAGTCACTTTAAACAACCATCTCCCCCCAGCTACCACGATACATGGACGTGATGGCCCTGCAGGTTGTCTCACCCTTTTATCCCTGACCAGACCCTGTACCAAGTTTTACAGAGCTTTGTTTCTTCAACTGTGAAATGAGGAAAACTGTGCTGACTCCTCTTTATTAAAATTCTTTTGTTTGTGTTTTGTAATGGTCTTAAAGAACATTTATCCCAATAAGGAGTGCTGTGCAGAGTATTTTAAGAGTTCCTGCAAAGTACACTGCGTGGGATCCATAAAACAACACGGCTTTTTATCTCTCTGCCTGCCTGCCGCTACATCTCCTGCGTTAGCATAACAAAGTTGATGATGGTTAAGGCATAAAAACAGATTTTTGGAGGGTAAAAGAACTACAGCCAATGGCTATATGTGTATGGAAGCAGAGTAATCAAAGCAGAGGAAATAGATCAGTGGTATCTCGAGTGAATCTCAAAGTCTTCCAAATTGAACATTTTTGAAAACTGATATTCTCACTCTCCTAAATCACTGCTCATGGCTGGAAATCCTGCTTCCAGAAGAACATTTGGAGCCCCTTTTTGTGCAGTAAGGTATGTAAAAAAAAAATTCCTTCAGCCTGGATTTTTTATTGTGGTTTCTAAGAAGCTGCACTGCTGGAAAAACTCAATGGAAAGTGCAGTTTTCTGTGGATGGTAAAGAATTACATTTTTCCATGCAGAGGGTTTTGCTTGCACGGCTGAGGAGGAGTAGCTTCCCTCCCCCCCCCGCCCCGACAGGAGGCAGGGTGTGAATGTGGAGTCAGTCACTCACTCACAGGCTGCTCTATTTCCTGGATTTAGTGAGTGGTCTTTGTTGGAGCTGAAAGGCTGCAGCTGGGGTGGAGGATACAAGTTCACCAGGGGTTATGCAGCTCCAGACAGTCTTCATAAAAGCACAAGTAAGTCAGAGCAAACTTTCTTAATATTTTTTTTCTTTTTTGCCTCCCCCAAGCAATGAACTTCTGAGCTCTGCTGTTTTGAGTTAAGATATGACAGGACAGTAGAGGACTGCTAATTTGAACTTTGCTGATCTGCACAGCCCATAATTCATACAAACGCACAGAGTAAACCAGTTTTTCCATACTTCTCAGCGAAGATTTAGTAGTGGAGAGTATGGCTGAAGTCTGCTATTACTTAGTTAGGTTTTCCAAAATACACAGAAGTACATCTACTGTATCTGGAAACAACTAATATTTTAAAGCACTCTGTACACATCAAGCCCAGGAACAAAATACATTTCGTGATGTATTATCCTTTTAGTTATATTATGTACCTTTGCTTTGTCACTAACGAGTGGAACTAAATAATTCTTACAGCTATGAGTAAATTCGCACAGGGGTGAGTTTCATAATAGGGAAAGCCCTAAAATACAGAGGTCGCAAAGAAGAAAGAAAGTAACTCAGACATTTCTGGTTCATTGACTACCTGCTGACAACTGCTTGGGTACCTCCATTTAGCTCCTGTGCAACTGGTGATCTTCTGAGCAGCTTCCCCAGCTGAGCTCTGCTCCAGCAAGACTCCGTTTCTGACTGGCTCTACACAACTCTATCAGCAACATGCTACACATGGCATATGTGTACCAACATGTACGTAACAGAGGTCAGGAGTCTCCTGTCACAAGAGGCTGCCAAGGGAAAACATCAGGTTGATTACATTGAAAACGCCTGGGGCTGTGCATCAGTTACAAGTAACCACTGATGCGATGGGCCAGAAAACTGCCCCATCTCTCACCTGCTGTCCAGGCAGAGAGACAAAGCCTCCAGCTCTGAGGTTCCCAGGCAGCCCCATCTTATGGGCTGCTGTCCTCACTTGTGAGCCTAGACACCCATCCCAGGACACTGACAGGAGCAGAAAGCTAGTGAGTTCCATGAGCCCAAGCTCTCATGAAGCTTGGAGGGGCTTTAAGCCCCCTGCTTTGTCAGGGCAGACAGCTGCTCTCCTTAATTTTGGAATAATCAGCTAAAAACAGTCATGGGTTTTTGGTTTTGGGGTTTTTTTGCTTCCAGAGCAAAGAAACGTATGGCATTTCCTTTCTGTGAGACACTTTTAAGAGTTTTATTGGGAAACAGTGTGAATTTTCCCAAAATAATTCCTCCAAAAGCAGAAATATCAGTTAGCACCAGCTCTAGTTATATGACAGTTCCTTTCTTGTCAGACAACCGAATTTGAGATACATCTTATCCTTAGGCAAATCCCTTTACAACCTTTCTTTTCTCCCCTTAGCCAAATACATGAGTTTCCAAAGACTGAAGAATCATGTGAACTGCTTGGAGAGAAGGTGGTGATTCTTAACACAAGGGAAATGTGTGATAAAGCAGAGTAGCTTATCCCAGCTGTTGAAAGGGATGTGTAGAAATCCATGCGGGACTAGGATGCCAGGTTTCCATTTTCTTTGGCTATTCAAAGGGAGAGATGAAATCTTTGCATCCTGCCAAATTGTAGCCCAACTGGAATGTGTGCTGTTGTTTTGACAAACTGCAGCTTACTAGAGAAAACTGAGTTTTCACATCATAAAGTTTCCTTAAGCTGGCTTCAGGCTTCATAGTTGCAAAA
>JAVHNF010044025.1:12024-33602 GCA_034783455.1 Micropsitta finschii
TGCACAGTTCCTTGACTGCTGAGAGCATGAGGTGAGCTGCTGCCAGCAGCAAAAATGAGCTTCTCCAAGTGACAGTGAAGGACCCTCAAAGTAAAGATCAGGAGTTACCTTTTGATGGGATGGAGAAAGTGGTACTGCTGATGAGAGGGTGAAGAGATTTTGTAAAATCATAGAAAAAGGTTAGGACTTGGTTTTGCCACACTGAATTTGAATTGTGAGCTGTCAGAAGAGCAAATCTGACCAAAGGACAAGTAGAAAGGATGACACAAGATGATCTTGCTATTTCTATATTAGCAAGTAGTGCAAACATACAGAACGCGCCTGTAGAGCGAAACAAGTCAGGGCTAAAGACCTGACATTCACAAGAGGCACATTTTGGGAGGTTTAATTTCAGATTATCTTTAGTCAGTTCCCAAAGACTGAGCAACCTATAGCAGCTGCAGCATGTAAGGTGTACTCCTAGGACACATCTTCTGGTCTGGCTCTTCCACAAAGAATCCAGCTCATGTACTCTGAGCTCTCAGGTGTGAACCAAAGTATGGTAAGTCGGGACAATCAAATTATTCGCCTCAAATGTGAGCTCCTGATCCAAACTGAAGCACTGACACATGCCTCCCAAGTTTCTCCTTCTTCCTATTGTGGTAGTATTTTTGCTGGACTCGGGACAGAAGCAGAGAATAAATGTGTGAATTGCCAGTGTGGGTCATAGATGGGGGTATCTGCATTTATTTTTCCACTTGTTGTCGTGTGTTTCCTGAAGTTTAATGGTTGTTTGCATCACATGTTAAAAGTAATCTCTCTGGCACACAGATTTTCATCACAGTGAATTGCTTGAGCACAGACTTCTCCTCTCAAAAAGGAGTAAAGGGGCTTCCTTTGATGATTCAGATCGATACGTACAGCTACAACAACCGCAGCAATAAACCTATCCACAGAGCCTACTGCCAGATCAAGGTTTTTTGTGACAAGGTAAGTGGAAAGCACAGTTGCCACGGATAGAGGAAGAACCTTGTTACACAGTTTATTATTGCTGTATTTTAGGCCTAATTAAATGGTCTTTCTTTCCCTAAAGAATTGTGTTTCATGGTAGAATTTGGTCCATAAATCTAACAGATTATCATGTAATTATTTTACTGCTTTTTTTAATTTTATTTTTTTGGCTCTGATTCCTCACCTTGTAAGAAAGTTGAACTGCTTAAGGCCAGGATGCTGCAGGTTCTTATATAAGAATATAAGAAAAGTGAGACTGTACAAATGTAGAGATCTCTACTTGATAGGTCAGTGCTGATCATATACTTACACAAGTGTCCATCTGATGTTACCCCTTCTGGCTCCAATAGCCAGAATAAGTAAATGTGGTGGAGAGGTCTCTGACAGAGAAATGTACCTGCCAGTAAAGGCCTGCTAAGCTCTGTTTTATAATACAGTGGAAAACTGATGCATTATCTAATGCAACTGTTTGAAGGTTTTTTCCCACTTGATTAAAAGCTGTTATTTTGGAAGCTTCAATGAGACTTTTATATTCCTAGGATTTTCTTATTAAAAGTAAACTATAAACTGTATTAGCAGTTCCTGTTTTGTAGTTCAGTAACTGTTACTTTTTTCTGTTTTGCACTCCCTCTTGCAAAATTTTCTTCCTTTACATTTCCCTACTCCTGTGTAAAATTTTTCATCACCAAAACATAGATCATGCCTTAATGAATCTGACTCCTTAATGAGGACTGTCATGGTCAGCTGTATCTATCACCAAGTAGACAGTTATTCACAAGTGTTATGTCAGTGATGATTCTTAGGAGTGAGTGTGGCCACATTTCATCTGTGTTTAACACCTGCCAGCTGATGACTTTAGTCCTGCTGAAAAAGGTCTTCCAGTGGGGAGCTGCTGCCTGGATTCTAGTCAAGGTTCAGGGATTCAGGAGCCTGCATCTATTTAAGTGCCTTGGAAATTTATCCAAATTAGTCTTGCCATCTTACAGACAGGAATAGCAAGGCAAAAGGCCATGCCCCAGGCAATACGTAGCATTAACTTTTTAATGGAAAGGGTAAGAGTTCAGCTGTTCCAGCTCTTTCTGCTGCTGCTCCTTTCCCTTTCAGAGTTCATTCCCTTGTTGCTGTCTTGACAAGGGGATCTTGAGGACTAATCAGTCAATTGTGTTAGTGGAGCACAAACTTTGAAAGTAATGAATGTAAATGTATGCGCTGAGGTCTTCTTGCAGTCAAAATGTTATGCTTTCAATTCTAACTTTGAATGTCAAATATTTAGAGATTTGAAGCTACAGCTGGGTGTTAAAAGCTCAGTAAATATCAAAGTAACAAGTCATTTTCATCTACCTGTTCTTGAAAAGCAATTAGGAAAATCTGAATTATTTAAAAAAAGGAAGGAAATTCAGAGCACAAACTCATCAAGGGTGACTTGTAGAGACAACTGGTGGAGATTTTCAATAATACATGTTCATTGCATCTATTTGCTTAATTGGTACTTCAGATATCCAGCAGGAAATGAATGTTGAGTCTTTTAATCAGCACTGTCTCAAAGTAGAAGAAAAAGATCACAGGGGTAGTTAAAACGTTATCCACATCTAAACTATATTGAGAATGGGAACTGGAGGGCTCAAGGCTGTCGATAATGGGCTATGTATCTGTCTAATATAAATGTATACATGCACACAGAGCTTTTTAACTTAATGCAGGGCTGAAAATGAGTTGAATGAATGAAAATTATTAAGGTCAATTCACATGACAGTGCTAACTGGCACTGGGAAGGAGACTGAGGCGTTCTTCTCCCCTCTCATGCTGCTGTATCTTTACTGACACCGTTTGTCTCTGTGCTTTTGTAAGTAAATAAATGGTTGAAGAATTTTCACTTGCTGGTGGCACTGGGAGACTTGGTCGGGCTCAGAGGAAGGTAGCTCATGGGGTGGGTGCCCTCATCTTCCCAAGGTGCCAAAATAAAACCCTGGCACTGGTAGAGGCGCTGCTAAACTCGCCCTCTAGTGACAGCGACGGGGTTTGCTGCCTGTTTGGGAAAGGCCGTGAAGCTGAGACAATTATTGCCTAGCTGTTTCACATGATCTGTTAAAGAAATATTATGGGGCCATTAAAAAAATACCTAACCTACCAAGCAAAGAAAAAAGCCCAAACAAAAAAAACCCCAACAAACCAAGCAGCAAACATATCATATTTTTACATTTTAAAAATGTGAATTCCACTGTTATAACCCAGTCTGACAACCCCAAAGAGAAGGTGGTGAGAAAAGTGCCCGATTTATTACAATCATCTGGATCAGAGGAAGTGCGCAGTAAATTCCTCCCACCTAAGTACTGAAATGTATCTTAGTTTGAAATGTGGAAGAAAACAATGTTTCTGTGCCTGACAGTGTATTTACAAATGGTGTTTCTGCAGTGATGGTGCCTCTTTAGGAGCACTAGGCACATTTGTATGTTAACTTGGATAAATCACAGGCAGAGGTGTCCAGTTTTTAAGAAACAGTTGCTGATAAATCAGTGTCTTCTGGCTGAAATGCAGTGTAGCTGTTGTGGAAAGAATATTCCTGAAGAAATAAAACCGCAGTTAGCTAAGTGGTACATACATATATATAATGTATTAGTATTTACTCAGGCAGTTGCTTAAATTTAGTATTCATTTACATGTAAACTAGAGAGCAGCACCGCCTCAGATCTTGTGTCTTCTTTGTGACATAAATATATGAGATAAAGGCTTCAAAGGTTGTAATCCTGTGCTTGCTCACTATTTATTCTCCAGTCTTTTCTCTGTATTATTTTCCAGTAGGCAGTCTTCAAAGCAACTGGTACAGTGCACATCTTGTTTGTCAGTGCTAATTCTCTCTGCCCTTGCAGTCTTTTTATCATGTGCAAATCACTGGTGCTGCATATGATAAGAATACAATTTTTATTCCTTAAGTAGGTTGTCAGGGAAACTTGCTACCAGGCTTATTTATATTTACATATTGCAAGATGCTTTAGCCACTGTGTATGTAGGAACTAGGGATTCAGAGATATTTGGTTTTTCTATATGTGATTAACTTTGCTGAAAAGAACCAGAAGCATTTGGCTTGGCAAATATAGCATTGTTCCAAAGTCAAATAAATGAATCCTGTTTTCTTTATACAGTTCCTGCCATCTTGTCTTCAGTGTGGATTGTCACAGAGAAAATGGATTATCATAGCATATTGAGCAAGTCTAATTGCCTATTAATCTTCAGCTTTAGAGAGAAGGCTGAAGTCTTATGTGCCTGTCCTACCAGATGTGGGGTGCTATGGCCTTGAACTAGGAACAGGTGTACACATGAGCTTCTTAATAGTGGAGGGAGTGGTACTTATGAAGATAAAGGCTTTGGTAGGCTGGAACTACAATGCAAAACATAAGCTTAAGTGAGTCTAAAGCTTAAGGGACTTGGAAAAAAGGTATTTAGAATCAGCTGAAATTCATAGGCTGGGTTTTGCTGATGGCTTGTAGCAGAAACACGTGTTGCATTTATACTAGGTCCATGCATCAATGAAAAATATCAAAAATTCATTCAGTTTGACTGGTCAGAGCCTAATTCATAGTTCCCTATGAGTGGGTTGTTTCTTCTGCCCTGAAGATACGCAAATCCTGATTTACTAGATATGTGTCAGATAGCTCAGCTGTGAAAACTCTCCAAAAGAAATGCTCTGGTATGCAAAAACCTTATTGTGGTCTATTGTCTCAGCACCTACAGCAACGATGTACATTGTGTAGACTTGGCTGGCCCCTGCACTGTGCCATATGGAATGCTCCTAGCTCAGAAGGGCTGGTAGGTAATTTTGTGGGTATGCAGTTGCTGTATTTGTAAAGTGACTGTGGCACAAATAAGCACTGCCGGGTGGGAATGGCTGCCCTGCTTGGAGACTGCCTGCACCCCAGAGGAACTGGGGGTGTCTTGCCTTGGATGAATGAAGACAAAGGCATGAAGCTTTACCAAGGTCATAGCTACAGAGTATATAAAAAAACCCAATATTCTTCACAGGGAAATCTTGGTGACTTTCCCCTCCAATTTTAAACCCTTCAGATGAATTTCCTTAAGTGTTTTTAGACCCAACTTCAAAGATCACTGTGCAATCATTATTTCTGAAGAAACTCAGACTATACTTTTTCCAGATTCTTCAGGTAGGAGTCAGCGCAGTCAAAATTTGTCAGGCTTGAAAATATTCACCCAGGTGTACTGCTCAAGTTTATATACTTCAGTGAGCAAGCTTTGACCAGAGCGCACGGCTCCTGGCTTCTAAATCCATGGTATCTGCTGGACCCTTCTATTCTTCATCAAATAGGTAGCTTGAAGACACAAACCACATAAACCATGTGCCTCAAAGAACAAAACCAAGTGCAATGTTTTTCTGCAGTTTCTATAAACATAGCCCTGTTTTTGTCAAGAGGTAATTTAGAAGACACAGAAGTTCTTACTAATGTAAGCATTAAGTACAGTGGTTTGGTTTTGGATTTGTTTTTCCAATACTACCTGAACCAAAGGATACTAGCTAAAACAACAAGCAAATATACAGCATACAGTAACAATTTATACCTCTGGGCACAGCGCTAAGTAACCCTCATAGGTAAAAATCCCAAATGGTGTTTCTGCATACATACAGGATACTGACAGAAAAATTGCATAACTACCTTTAGAAAGCAGTAAATACAGCTGTTTGATTCTAACTGTTAAAAATGCGTGTGAGCTTAGTCCACAGAACTCCTAATAGCCCAAATCAGGAGAGACAAAAGAAACCCTTCAGGATTGATACCCACCTGAAAAATTTCACTGGGAGTTTACACACTTGAATGAAGAATCAAACTGTAAACATCATCAGATTCAGGGAATGAAAAGTGAACTATGTACAAAACTTACAGATTTTACCCAATTCACTCTGATGTTGACTTGTTTTACAGGTGCCTATATATAAATCTATCATTTGTTTTATGAATAAGCATCCACTGCTGATGCTATCAAAGAAGAATGTAACAGAAACAACCCATTTAAGAGGCTGGTAATACTGTTATGTGTCAGTGCAACTGAGATTAAGGGGCCCATAAAGAATTACTGCTTTTATTAGAAAACCAGGACCACAAATCCACTGTTCTAGAATCTGTTTATAAAGCAGAGGTAATGGATTTTTAAAATACCTCATCCTAATACTAGCCTGCTTTTGTCCTCTCTGCTTCGATTTGCATTGCTTTTTTAATCTGTAATAAATCATAAACCATCAGAATGAACACTTTCTCACAATTACAAATCTTAAACATTATTTCTTTGATTTCAAGTTGTTACCCAGGATCTGCAAATATTGTAAGTCAAAGTTTAACAAACAGAAAAACCAGATACAACAGAAAATGCTAAAGAAGAATCTAAAAAGACTCATCTACAAAAAGGTTTTATTTTACAAAGACAAATATATGCTGTTCTAGGTACAGCCATACCCTGCTACGGACCAGTGATGTGTTTTAAAAATGCAATAATAAGAAAAAGAGCACAGCAGTTTTTCCATGAACATTAATGTAAAAGAGGAGGGACTGTGTGCCAACTCTGGAAAAATGCTGAACAGAAAAACAGGAAGCATTAAATATATGACATGGAGGATGCAAAACCAGGATCACCAGAATCATCAATAGGGAGAGATGCTGGGTTTTGGAAACACTTGACTACCAAGTAAGGCATCACCAGCAAAGACAAAGAAGTCATTATTCCACCTCAAACTTGTTAGGCCACATCTATAATACTGTGTTCAGTTTCAGTCCTCACTGTACTTAAAAAAACCCAAAAAACAAAAAACAAACCATGGACAGGCTGAAGAGGGTCCAGAGAAAACTACAAAGACTATGAAAGGACTGGGAAGCCTGCTGTACAAGCAGTGGCCAAGGCAGCTGGGTTTGCCCAGCTTAGAGAAAAGGCAGCTCACGACAGACCTTTCCACCATGTCTCAGTATTTCAAGAGTGACTACAAAGAAGACAGAGACTCCCTTTTTACAAGTAGTCACATGTAAAATACAAAGGGTAATGGGCACAAGTTACTGCTGAGGAGATTCTGACTGGGCACAAGAGAAAAAACTTCCACAATGAGAACAATCAGAAACTGGAATAATCTCCCCAGGGAAGTGGTGGATTCCCCAGATGGAAACTTTCAAGATTCAGCTAGAGAGGGTGCTGAGACATCTAGTCTAGGTCATGCTTTGCCTAGAAAGAAAGGACCAGGTGATCCTTGAGGTCCCTTCCAAACTGGTATTCTATGATATTATGATTGCCCCATTTCTCAGTTCTTTTCAGAAACTGGTAAGGTTCTAAATTAAAAACTTATTTACAAGTTACAAACTATTTTTTTTTCCTGGTTGCCTTAATAACGCAAAGGTGAACCTCACATACTAGGTGGTTGTAGTCAATGTGTAAGAAAGCATTTTTCCAGAATAAAAACAACCTGTGAAATAACTCACCCAAGATATGCATTCATGCTATGAATGCTCTCTGGAAATTGTTTGCCACTCTCTGTATCAGTGATACCAGCTCCTTTTAGGTTCTCCTTCTGTTAGAAAACAAACAGAACACCACATCAATGAGCAGTTTGTAGCTATCTGTTCCAAGCCTTTTATTAGTATCAGACAATAGGTCTACTTCATAACAACTCTAAGCAATGTATAATCATTAAAATTAGCAACAACACAAATCAGCTGAATGGCTAAAAGCCCGAGACACACTTTTAACCACAGTTTTCCAGCACACAGAAAAGTAAGCCAGTCTTTAAAGAATTCTAGTTTATTCACAGATGATCAACTAAAATGAACTGGTATATTCCCTGGGCTTTAAAACTATCTTTAATTGCTGTAGAACTGAACAAATCAAACCCTGAAAATAGAAAATTGTCTGCCATAACAGCAGTGGTGGCATGGCCAAACAACAAGGCTAATTCTGCAGCTCCAGGTCATACCTGGAATACATTGTGTTTCCAGAGAGGTAGGTAGGTAGGTAGGGGAGGTGCGCATTTTTGACCATGTATTGGTAGCTTGGGAAACCAGTGGATCCAGGGGCCAGTGCCTGCATAGACTCAGTATCTAAGGCTAGATACAGGGGGAAACTCTAGTATGGAAAAAAAAATTCCATGTTGAATTAATTTGGTATTCTACTGAAACCCTCCAAACCACAAGTAACATTTCCTAGTTTTATTTATGATGTCTGTTATCAACAGTAGGAGTTGCCTGTAGACAGTAAATGCTGTCTTTTTGTTCCTGTAAGTTATGTACTGACAACAGAAAATCCATCTCAGATCACAAATGTCTGCGCCAAGCTCAAATAATTACTATTTCATTGTCATCCCAGTAATGAAATTCTGGGCCATGAATGCTAAAGTGATTCAGTAGGACAGAATTTCCTTGAAAGGAAGTCCAAGCACTGCATATAATTTGCAAATAAAGAATCTTATTTGACCATCTTCCACATTCAATAGCATGCAAGGAGGCACAGAGCCTACACAGATAAATAATTTTCCAAGTTAAAAGCAGAGATCTAACTGCAGCACAAACCTATCCCCTCTTAACCATTATCAATGTATAAACTGTTTTCACAATATCTTTTCAGGTATGGCCAATGGTTTTTTGCAGAACGAGACTTTATACATAAAGCATCATCCTTTAATTCAAAAAAAGCTATATATTTCACCTTTCAAGGTTTTTGGTTTTTGGTTTTTTTTTTTAATGTTACAATCTCAATACTCCCACTTAACATTACCTTACCAGGCATAAACTAATTACTTGGAAACAGAAATTGCTACCTATAAACAAAATGACATCAAGAAATGCCTGTAAATGACTAAAAACAGATAGAAGAGATGAACGTTTGAATATGTGGTAACTACATCACATTTAAGTCCAAGAGATTTTAACAGTCAGGATTATTTAGTTTAGGCAGAAACAATAAGTAACACCCTAGCTTCTCCTGAAGAGCAAGCAGCCCTTAGACCACACTGAGTTCACTTAAAAAAGATAAACAGCAGACCCAGTCATAAAATTCACCCCCTACTCAGTAAACATAGATATGCCAAGAATTGTTTTCATGCATTAAAAAAAAAATAAAAATGAAGCAACAATTTTTAGATGCCTTTAATGGTAGAAGGCTACTGCATAAAGATACACAAAATAAGTCCCTGTAGGACAATAAATGCCACCTTCAAGCTATATAGACTAATTTTCACAGTGCTACTAAGCCTTAAGACAAAGTACAATACCTCACTCATTAGGTCATCACCAGCAACAACAGCTATTTTCAAATCAACATCTGCTTTCTTTGCCACTTCCTGAAGGGCAGCTGCACAAGCAAGTGGATTAACTCCACCAGCGTTACTGATGACACGAACACCTAAACAAAAAAGACAAATCAAGTTCGGCAGCATCAACACTTACATTCAAGAAACATTGAAAAGAATGCTAGAACACAAGCAAGGTATCATCAGACATCTAATGGAGTACTAAAATCATATTACCATATGCACCCCACTTAATCTGTCAAAGGATCAGAGTAAGTCAATGCAGAATAGTTTACAGAAAAGTAATTGTTACAGATACTTCCCACCTTTCCTTTATACATGGAAGGAAAAAGTGACTAAAAACACATACATGATGAGGCAGACAGTATCAAAACAACTCCTACAGAAACAGTATTTGACACCAGTCATTCAAGAACCCATGCTCTTCAAACAACTGCCATTTTAGCAGAAATACGCATGTATCTCTTATAAACTCCAGACTGTGTTAGGAAGGTACTGGGTACTTAGAAGTAATTCCCTTTCTCCTCTCAAGCTCAGAAAGCTGTCTAGTCATACGAATGTAAACAGAGGAAAAAGTAATCAGAAAATATATGATATTCTACAATTATATGGGAAGGCTCAAAAACTTTTGCACTGCATTGAGAATGTCTAGCTCTGATGTTTTAACAAAGACCTGCAAAGTGATCTTCCATCCACAAATTAAAGCTACAATAAGAAATGTATGGAGATGTAGGTACATATTTATAACAAGCATTAATCAAATTTAAACATAGCCATCAGACTGCACATCTATTATGATGGGGTTTTGCTCATGCTTAAAGTATTATTCCCAGAGGACAGCAAAACACTGGGGTACAAACCATCTGTTTATAGTAACAGACACCACACAAAACTCATCTAAACAAGTGAATTTAATTAACATACAAACTAATATGAAGAGTAGCATACCTTTCCTGTGAATATCTTTTATATAAGGAGCCATGGCAGCAGAGACAAAATCTGGAGTGTAACCTAAAACCTGAAATAATTAAAAGCTATAGCCATCTGTTACGGTTAAGTAAACCCAATCCCTTTCCTTGGTTAAGAGAGAAAAGAAGGAAGCAAGACTAGGTCTCAAGATGTTTGGATAATGCTATGGGAAAGGATGTGAACACTTCTACTAGATGAAACTGAATATGTAAAAATAGAGCCCGTGTGATGGGGCTTTGAGCAACCTGATCTAGTGGGAGGTGCCCGTGACCATGGCAGGCGGTTTGGCCCTAGATTATGTTTAAGGTCCCTTCCAACCGAAACCATTGTATGTTATGAAATGAATATATTTAAGTAACAAGTACGCAAAAGCAAACGTGCCCTCATAACCTGACATGTCCTAAGCAGACCCAGCGTGTCATCTGGATTGGAGGAGAGCTCGGAGGCACAGGACCCCCCACATCACCGTGGAGCTTCACCCCACCCAGCCCGCCCCTTCACCTGAGCTAAGTCTGGCATTCCGGGGCTAAGCCGCGGCTACTTACGGGAGACCGGGCTTTGGCGGCCGCCAGCAACGACATGGTAATCTCGGAGAGATAATCGAAGACGAGGAAATCCAGCTTCCCTCCGTACAGCAGCTGCGGCACTGGCGGGGCAGGCAAGAACCGGCCGTGAGCACCGCGGTACCCCGGCCCGGCCGCGGGGCAGAGCTGAGGCGGGGCGCGCCGAGCAGGTCCACCCCTGCTCTCGGCAGCTGCCATGCGGGCAGCCCGCCCCACCCGGGCGTGCAGCGGCAGCCCGGCCCAGACGCTTACGCAACCGGGCTGTTTGCGGCGCTAGCAGTCGCCGCCCGCCCTGCCGCGGGCCTTGCCAGGCCTCCGTGCCCCACCGACAGCCACCACTGCCCAACCGGCTCTCCCCTCAACACCCGCAGGCAGCTGCCCCCCCGGCCCTGTGCCTATGCCTACCTGCGATCGCCGTGTCTCCCCAGAAGCCCGAAGCGCAGCCGATGCGCACCGCGGCTCCTGCCTGGGGCTCACAGCCCGTGCTGCGCCGCCTGCTCCAGCGGTGCGGCCGGGCGACGACCCTAAACAGCCGCGGTCTCCTAAGCCCCAGCAGCACGGCACTACTCATGGTGGTGGTGGCGGCGGCCAGGCGGGCTCCGGGCTCGGAGGCACCGCCCCTGGCTGAGGCCCAGGCCCGGACCCGCCCCACAGAGCGGCGCGGCACGGCGCAGTGCAGCCGGCCCAGCCCGACCCGCGGAAGCAGCCTGATGGACTGCTGGGGTCGCACAGGGGGCAGGTGGGGTGATTGGGGAAGGAGGGGAGGCTTATAAACCCGATTTTGGTGGGGAGAATGACAGGAGTTGGGGAGTTCTCGCTCGGCCCGGCCGATGCTGAACGGCTGTGATGGCTCCAGGCAGGATGTGCCTAAACGGGGCACCTGGCTTTTGGTTTTATTCTGTCCCACGCCAGACATAGATCCACAGCATGCAGGTTTGGGGCTGCTGCATCACGGAGGTGCTCAGGGTTGGCAAGGGCACCCGTGCCACTTTTGGAGCTCCAGCGTGGAGTGTGGGGTTAACCATAAAGTGGAAACCCCATTTAGGGCTATAGTAATGTCAAAGGCATGTCAGTCTGGGTATGAAATTTTAATGAAGACGTCTCCTTCTCCCATAAATAGAAGATGTGTTTATTAAAAAATGAGGCTTTCTGTGGGCATACACATCTCAGTTTTGACAGGGAAGGTCTTGCAGGTCTCAGACTGTATTTCTAGTGAGTGGATGTGAGGTAAATGTCACCAAAGCAGCAAATTCTCCAGTATTCGGGGAGGAACAATTTCGCAGTCCTGCAGTCTGCATTGGAGGGTTGTCTTTGAACACACTGTATGTTGAGGAAAGGCTTATTATGGAGAGAGACTTTTCAGCAGGGCCTGTTGCAATAGGATGAGGGGTAATGGTTTTAAACTAAAAAAGAGGGGAGATTCAGGCTGGATGTGAGGAAGAAATATTTTTACACAGAGGGTGGTAAAACACATGCGCAGGTTGCTCAGAGAGGTGGTGGATACACCATCCCTGGAGACATTCAAGGCCAGGCTGGATGCAGTTCTGAGCAAGCTGATCTAGTTGAAGATGTCCCTGCTCATTGCAATGATGTCGAACAGATGACCTTTGAAGGTCCCTTCCAACACAAACTGTTCTGTGATTCTATGATTCTGTCTCCACAAAGGGTTGATCACAGAGGTACTTCACAGTGACTCCCTTTCTACAGAAAATCCACATCATTCATCTGGTATGATAAGGGCTATGATTGAATTGCTCTTACATGCTATTCTAATGCAATAGCTGCCAGGCCTCCCTCAACCCATACTCTTTGATAATAAGTGGTTTTGAATTGTCTCTTGCAAATGAAACAATGATAAAAGTGGGGGTCTTCGCAGGAATGCTGAAAAACACAATGTTCAGTGCGACACTGACAGTTCTAAGTATGTGATGACAAGAGGTGGTTTTACTGATATAAAAAGTAGCCATGTTGAAAATACATGAACAAGTACTTCTGAAAATTGTTGTCAGTGTCCAGTTAGACTACTTTCTGATTGCAGTTAGAAATAATGCAGTTGACAGAAGATAGAAAATAGTCATGATGTGGTTTTAGAGTTTGGTTCTTAGATGCAATGTTTTCCTATTGCAAAAAGGACATAAAGCACCCTTCTAACCTTCTCAATGCCTAAGAAGTGATGAACAATTACTGTCCTAATTTATTAAACAGGCAGAACCAAGGAGGTAACAGAGAAAAAGCTGCTTCCCTACACATAGAGAGGACCTAACTTTTGATTAGTAAATTTTTGAAGCATTTAATTGTTATGTTGAAAGCTTGCAGGTTTTGAGCCCCTATAAACTGGTAAACATCCAAATAAATCACAGTGGGAAAAAAAAACAACACAAAAATGTGTTATGTATACACAGCTGACTGCAGATAGCTTTGTCCTAAATATGTGTTTGTTGTAGTTCCTTAAAATAAACTTTGAAGCAAGAAGCAGAAAGAGCACTGTCTGGTACAAAATACACAGCTATCAGTGTAGCCATACAGACAAATGCTTTCTGTAGTTAAATTATAAGTGGTTTCCATGTGTGTTACAATACGCATTGGAATACATTGCAATGTGTATTGAAGATCCAACTTACTGTAACGTAGGAGGAAACATGGCTAATCCTTAGCAAGTCTTCAAATGGTCTCAAATCCAGTAGTGAAAATAAAATGCCATTTACCTTGGCTGAGGCTCCACAACCAACATGCTGCAGTCCTCATTCACTTCTGTGCTTAAACATAGGCAAAATAAATGCCAATCACGAATGAACATCATCATTTATAACCCATGAATATAAGTAAAGCTCCTGCTGAAATGGGTTGGGCCAAGATTTCGTGCTGCAAAACTGAGTTTCTGGGTACGAGAAACCAAGGCGACATAAACAGTGCGGACCAGAGGCCAGTAGGTGGCTGTGTTTCACCACCAGCCGCACTCGCTTCGCCGACAAAACCATTCCTTGCCTCACGAAGCGTCATTTACCCCCCAGCATCTCCTGTGCCATCTGCACTATGCAGAGAGGGAAATGTGACCATTTCGCCCTGGATGAACAAATGCATTTTATCTATATTAAGATATAAATATTCACATGCACCTGTGTTCACTGGTAGAATAGTTTCAGAACCTAGAGGGTGCTTTATTCTTTTAACTTTCAAATGTTTTTGTAGCCTGGTTTGTCAGCAACTGCCATTTGTTCTGTGAAGGGCTGGATCTTGCTTTGTCATAAACCATTTTAAGGCCTTAAGGAGCCTTAAATGCAATTTTAGAAAGTATGAAAATGATGTTTACGTGTGTGTGAGAAAATGAGTATCTAATGTGTATAAAACACTAGTACACAACTGTCCTTGTTTCAGCTGGGATAGAATTATTTGTTGTGGCTTAAACTGTGCCAACACTTCTTAGCTGATCTACCAAAAACACAAGGAAAGGGTTTAGGATTGTTTCCATATTGTTTCCATTAGTTGCAATGGTGCACTGAAGAGATGGAGTGAGTCAAAGCCTGTATTCTGTTGGTTCCCCCATCAGTTTGTTTCTTACGCAATTTAGACTTGTCGATAAGAAGGTTGAGGCTCCAACAAAAAATCCATTTTATTTGCAAAAGTAATTTACACAGTTCCTCTATTCCTTCCATTTTATTAGACAAATTATTTTCTTAAAGACTGTGAGTTTTCATCATCATCATCATTCCATTATGAGCACTAATAATTAGCTTAGACCCTATAATTTCATCTGTGAGGTTAGGGTTGTATTGATGAAAACAGGCAAATTATTTAGAAGCTCTTTACCAGGTAAGCTCAGGAAACAATGTTCTGTCACAATCAGGTCTTAATTTTGAGATTGTGGGCTTCAGGTGATTTAAGAGATTTTAGAAACGATTTATTGCGCTTTGAGGACATTAGGTGGCACTGTGTGGTTATTGATGAAACCCAGAAGAAACTACAGTCAATAACAAGCCTATGTGAAATTCATACTCGGAAGTACTAGTAAAACACTTGGCTGTATTTGTGCCCTACATAGGGTACACAGGTCAATAATAATAGACGCTGTAATTCTGTCACATAATAGGAATTCATTGTTTAATGTGCAACTTTTGAGAGTTAAGCAAGATTCTGAATTCTTCTCATAAATCTCATAAATTATGGCTTAAATTTTCATACTGGAGGAAAAAAAAAAAGCTTCAGAGTAGGAAAAAAGCAAAAGAGCAAAGAGTATTGTTCAAGGGTCAAATGTAGGTCAGTCCAAGATCCAATTTCCTTCAGTGACTGTAAATACTTCGATTTACTTTTATTATGCTAGTGCCGTTGATGTTGCAAACATAGGCCCGTGCTTCCCTCCCTGTAAACAGATTTGTGCACCAGCATGGAGCACACATGACGTGTAAAAGAAATGTGAAATTCATTCTTCTACTAATATCATCCTGAATTAATAGTGTTCTAGGTAATCCTGGAAGTCAGGGAAGACAACACAGAGTACATTTTTCCAAAGCAAATACAATGTGCATAATTTCTCTAGGATTTTTCTGACAGATGGGCTTCCTCTGATTGCTGCATAAAAGTACAAGAAATATATTTCACATGCCAGGATTTTACTGGCCTGAAATTTGCAAATTTTCTAAGATGGCATTTAAACACTGTGAAATATATTACAGTGTTGCTGTATTTCTGTTAATGTTACTGTAAATAAGTTCCTGTCCAAACTAACAGTATCAGTAGATACCGACAAGCATTTTAGTTCAGTGAATAGGCTCTGTTTATTGAGGGTCTGTCCTCTCAACTAATTACAAAATATTCAGCAAATATTTGAATTTATTACTTATCTCATTCCCACAAATTAGTGTGTCTGTTTAACAAATAGAGTTCACTGCTCTTGCCTCAAGGTAAAGTATACATTGCAATCTCTCTTTTGCAGACGGTCTGAAAGCCAACCTTTTCTAAGTGAACCAACAGTTGAAAATGATCTCTGTAAATCAGTAAAGGGAGAGAATTTGCCATATTGCATCTAATACTACTATTTAAGGCACAAACAACTCAAAGCTCAATAATGATATTTAACTCATCACAGCACATGGTTTGGGGCTTTATAATATTTTAGTAGATGTTTAGCATGTTGAAGTTTAACATCCTATGCTCTGGGACTCAGAGAAACCTCAGTTGTGACAAATCAACAAAATACGTAATCTGAACTATATTGATTTTGTTCCTTTATATCCTATTTCTATTGTGTTTAGAGATATGCTGTCTCTTAGTTCCTTAAGATTTGGATGAAATATAAATAAATTTTTTAACGTATGAAAGTAAGCAAGCACTAAACAAAAACACTATATGATTTTTAAAACATAATAGCTCATCCAAACCATCAAACATCTGGCTTATGAACATGAGGTATTTTCAGAAGTACTTTAATAATGAGGTGTCTTCATTTTTGACCTTTTTAATTGTTAAATAACTTTTGAAAATTTGTAATAATATTCAAAATCAAAATAAGATCTGTGTATTAAGCTGATGATGCATTAGCTAGATAAACACCCCTTGGTTCTTTGCAGAAACCCAATGGTCTTTTACATTCCTATGTTATGTACAAAAAGTGATGGGAAAAATTACCACAAGAACATTAGGAACAAACTAGATGACTTTCATCAGTCATGCATCAGTGTAATATCCATGCTTAGGTTTAAGAAGCTGTAGTATCCCTTAGTTATGTAAGAATGCACTCTAAAGTGAGTGAAAGCATCTCTTCTGCATTCACGGTTTGCATGCAGCAAAGTATCCCATGAATTCTTTCCAAAATTGAAATCTCTGGCTAAGATGAAATACATAAATTTCTTATTTTTTCCTCACTCAGTTTTCAAAGAATGAAGTATTTCCAGCCTGTATTTGAACAGAAGTATAGAGAATATCTGTACTGGTGTCACAGGTGAAAAAGAAATTAAAGCATCTCCCATGCAGAGCAACTGATTTTTGCTGACTCACAAATCTTCCAGGCATTTCACTGCACGAAGGGTGAGAAGGAAATCTGTTGCACAGAATGGACTATTTTGGCCAGTTGGCAAGAATGTTGTGATTTCACTTTTGCCCAAGTTTTTAATATTGAAAGAGAAAGAGAAAGATGAGTTACAAAACTTTTTTTTTTTTCCATTTTCACTTTCCTGCGGTTGTTTGTTTAGCACACCAGCAACATAACTTCAACACTAGACTGCTTTTTTGTTGCCTCTGTTTCTCATCCTAATTATCACTCACTCATTGACTGACCTAGCAAAGGGAATTTTGCCCACTAATCTGTATAGCTTATTAGTTGCACAAGCAGGGTGATGCATATTAGTGATAGACTGCAAAACAGACAATTTTTTCAATATTTCCTATTGGGAATTTTTAACATTTACTTTTGGTATTTATTTTTAAATAAGAAAATCAACTTCTGGAGCATATGGAGAGAAAAAAAAAGCGAATACTTTCAGTTAAAACAATAATAAAATCCCATGGGAAATGTTAAAATGGATCACTGAATCATTTCTGAAATGTTGCAACTGAGTTTTCAAATTAGATTGTTAAGGCATGTAAGTATGAATCATAATTTAAAGAACACTTATTTTTCCAAGACAGGCATGAGAATACTCTGGAACTAATACTCAGGAACTAAACAAACACAAGCATATTTCTGATTCGTATTTCTGAGGAAGATTTATTATGAATAACGGGAAGGTGTTGGATAGTCTCCCAGTGGCTGTTTGACAAAAATACTAGCTAAAATTGAATTGGAGAAAGCTCTTTTTAAACAAATAATGATTCATCTTTGCTATCTGCTCAAAAATTAGTTGAAAGAAAAAAGTAAACTGACTGAGAACTCTTCTTTTCACCTGTGCTACACAAGTTGTTCCTTATTTGTTACCAAATTAGCAAATAGGCTTACTGGAAAGAAAAAGCTGTTCAGAAAACCAACGCAGTCAAATCACGTTGGACACGTTTCAGGGTACAACTAGGTCTCTAGCACATTTTTTTGGTAAATGGGTCAGCTATTTTGCAGCCAGGAGGATCCAAGACAAAATTACATGTAAGGGAGGAAAAAATACTACATAACCATTCCACTAAGAATACCTGGTTTTCCAACTTATTGAAAAGCAGGAACAATTTATTTCTAAGGCAGGTTAAACTTCTGAAGAAAAGGAAGCAAATATAGGAAAGGATTAATTATTCAAGGCTAAATCATGATCATGTAATCGGTAAAGCAAACAAAAATTTCCTGAGGTTTAAATATTTACATCTTCTGCTAAGAAGTACAAGTGGTTGCAACCAGAAATACAACTATGCAGTACTTATAAATGCAGTGTACAGGTATTTTGTATAGTAAACCAATGCTTTTGTGTTATTCAAAATTTCTTGATTCCTTCATGCATGTAAATATCTGTAAGTGACAATTTTGTGTAGCACAAGTATCTCACTGAAAATTCAGTTTTCCAATTCCAAACCAATTTGCAGGCATAATGATCCTTTTGTTTTACCCACTCAGCTAGCTAATTGTCTAGAACAGTTAAACTCTACTTATACATTGAAATTATTTGATTACAGCCATTTCATGTTTTAATTGTAAAATGTTAGGCATTTAATGTCAAGATTAAGTAAGGTATTACTGCCAGTGTTGAATGTTGCCATCTCTTCTGACTCCTGAAATTCCTGCCTAGGAACATAAGATAAATTTTTCCCTATTCCGTTAACAGATATTCTTCTGAAATTGTTTCAAGCCTATACATACTGCTGTTAGTGACAAAAGGGAAGGATGTATTCTCTAATCTGTTAAAGGATGAAGGGTACTTGTTTTATGTAGTTCGCCTGTCATATCATGAACATTACGTGCCTATCTGCACTCTTGAGTCTACATCTGTGGTTGGAGCTTGGCCAGTCAGTATACAAAGTTCATATCAGCAACATACTCATGCTATATTGTCATCTAAGGGAATCCTGGCAGTGCACAGCCACCTTCAGGACTCTCTGGATCCCATGTCATGACCTGCAGCCAGTGAAGCAGCAAAGCAAGCTCAGTATGTGAGCAGCAGTGGCAAGAAGATTAACGTGTTAACAGCACTAACAAAACAATAGAAAACATAGGAGCAAGTAGACTTTTAGCCAGTTGTATTTACTTTATTTTCACACTTTAGGAAACAGAGCTAACCATGTGAAAGGTGGAGCCATGTGCTATTTGTGTCTGCAATTTTGTAGGCATATTGCACAAGGCAGGTACTGACAACATTAGTTTCCCAGCAAGGAAGCTTTGACTAAAGTCGTTCAGATGGACTCTTTGGGTTGAAGGGTAAGGAAGATTCATACATTCACTGTCTGTGAGAAATACCACAGGCTTCTTTTCCAGATGTGCCACTGCCCAACATGACTTCATACCTTTCAGTGCCTCGGTTTTGTCATCTGCAGCATAGGGAAAATAGTTCTGACTCTCTTTACAAAGCACATGGAGATCTGTGTCAGGGAAGTGCTACATAACCACAAAACAGTATTTATTGTCAGGCTATCAATAGTCGCTACACATAATTCAGGTAACTACTGTGGCTTTTCCTTGTGCTGTTTAATTGAAACTTCTGCCAGCTCCCATCCCAGTGCCATGTGTGGGTTTCCTTATGCTCATATTACTAAAAGTAGCATCTCCATGCCTCATCTCACCTTCCTGCCTGCTCTGAGACCTCCTGGCTGGAGCAGAGATCAAGCAGATAACTGGGAAGCAGGTTCTGAAAATGGGAGGAGTGAGAGATGTGTGCAAATTCTGGGAATCCACCTCAATCCCTACGCCACCTCCTCCCGCCACCTCCTGGTGCCCGCCCCCCGCCCCTGCCTGCTGCCTTAAACTACTGCCGCCCGGGGCTGGGTTGAATATTTTCGGCTGCTGACTGCACCGACTACACTGAGCAGCTGTCGGCACCCAGTGGGGCAGACATGATGGTGCTGAGGTTACAGAACTGGGCTGCCCTGGGGCCTCTCCTCTCCCTGCTCTTTTCTACCAGTGTGGCGGTAAGTGAGGAGACAGCGTTAAAAACTGTGTTGGCACAGAAAGCACTGTTGGTGGAAATTCACTGGAAATGGTCTTCTTTCTTCCCTTCAGTACATTGCTACCAGAGACAACTGCTGCATATTAGATGAACGATTTGTAAGTACCTGAACAATTTCCTTGTATTTTAAAAGCCTTATTAGAGTTTTCCTACACTGATTATTAGCTACCATTATCACCTGAGCTTCACTGTTATTTTCAATACCTATTAAATGTTCTGTGCTTAAACCTGTTACTTATTAATAGCAGTATATGCTTGGTAAAAACATACGGGAGGCTGCACCATTGATGAAAGCGTATATCTAGAATACAGTACAAGTAATAGCATGCACTGTTTTCTTGCTATGTGTGCACAAAGTGTGGAAGTAAACCACCTCTGTAAATTCAAATACAGCAGACAAAGTGGCAAATGCCTACCCTTTGTTATCCACAATTATCTGTATAAGCAGTGCCTGAAAGTTATCCTGCCCAAATACTCTGCTTTGCTTACTCTTCTGTTGCTCCGGAAACATTGCCTATGATTATTCTCTCCTCTTTAGGGTAGCTACTGCCCAACGACCTGTGGTATCGCAGATTTCTTTAATAAATACCATCTTACCATGGATAATGAACTGCAGGAAATGGAGAGAATTTTGCGGGAAATTGGTAACTCCTCAATAACAGCAGATCATATTATTCAACACATTCAAAGCCTCTACCCTCCAGAGAAGCAGACACTACCAAGTGAGAATACAAAAACAACTACACAACTGATAAATATAATTTATGTACTTGTGTTCGGTTTTTTATTTGTCTAATTGCAATAATTTTATACCTCTGTTTTACAGATTCAATTGAAGATTTCACTAAAAAGTCCAAGAAAATGATTGAAGAAATCATCAGATATGAAAACACAATTTTCACTCATGAAAGTACTATACAGTAGGTATCTTTCATTCTATTTTATACCATTTGACAATCCAAATTGTTTTCTTTTTGTTCTTTTATAAAGTGCAGCTAAGGACCTCCCAGAAGGGGTTTTTGTGCTCATGTAGACAATTTTGCCCACACTTTCATTAGTAGGTGCCTAGCAAGAAACAGAAAGATCATGAAGATCACATATTGCATTCTCTGCTATCTCTATAAACCATTAATTGTGCAAGAAGTGCAAGATAAGAATGTCAGGAAGCCTGGCAATATTTTTATTTACATTTCTTTTGCTGTGCCAGCTAGTCCTAAAATCTTTTTCATGACCTTTGGAGATTTTATTTCTATGAGCTTGTGCTGTAAAGCATAGTGTGTGGAATGCTTATACAATCTAGCTAATATCTAGCCGATTTTGCTGCATACGGCTATGAAAAGCAGCTCAGTTACATCAATATAAATCATAAGCAGCTATAAACTCAACGGTAGTCTTTTGTAAACTGACATTGAAAATAAAACTGAAAAACATTATTAACTTTTCTAAATCTTAAGGATATGTTTTTTTGATCTCAATGTAGAGAAATCTCCACCTTTTTAACATTATATCAAAGATGATTTTGGTATTCTGACATTTGCAGCAGTTTATTTACAGTATTTATGTTTTGCAAGTGCATCCATGATGTGAGCTGGCACTGACTTTTGGAGAACAAAGAGAAACTTTCCATAGCATAATATTCATACATTAATTACTGGTTTGAGTTTTGCAGATTAGAGTCAGGTTAAGTTTAGCTTAAAG
>JAVHNF010044027.1:22461-34376 GCA_034783455.1 Micropsitta finschii
AGCCCAGCCGAACTGCAGGCCCCCTTCTCTACCGCAGCCCACTCCACAGGCCGGGGCGGGAGATCGAGGTGCCCGCCCCACCTCGAGGTGCAGCGCTGGCCTCCCGGCCGCGGCGGGGGCCGGCGCAGAGGGCGGGGCCGGCACAAGGCTTGCCTTGCGGGCACCGTGGCCACAGGCTCCCCGGGGCTTGCCAGGCTCCTCCGCCAAACGCACACCCCCGTTCCCCCTACGAACCCCTCCGCTTCCTTCCCGCTCCTTCCACAGCCCCCGGCCCAGCAACACTCACCCTTATCAGCGCCGCTTATGCGGCTGCTGCTTCACAAGCCAAACTAATGCCCGCGAGCCGCTCTCAGTTTGAACATCACTGACGCCCAAGAAACCCGCTTCCCATTGGTTAGAAAGGCTCAGGGGGCGGGGAGGAAGCAAGCGCTGATTGGTAAGGAAAAAGACAAAGAGCAAAGGTCGCGCCTATTGGAGGGAGGGAGGGGTGGTGGGTGTGTTGTGTACAGCGGTTGCTGTTCCTGCCTATGTACCCTTTCCAGCATAGTGGAGCGGTGTGCGCAGGCGCCCTGCGAAGGGTGGCCGTTAGCCGCTCCAGACGAGAGGGTGGGTGGTGCCGTTCGTTCAGTAATCTGTTTCTGCCCTGAGAGGAGAGCTTGGGTAGGGTTGTAGCGGTGCTCGGCAGGGCAGCGGCCTCACCTTGCTGTTCGGCTTCTGTGGGAGGAGTGCGGGAAGGGCTTCCCTCAGCGGTGCTGGCGGGTTTTTCCCGACGAGCTGGTTGGCCGCGGGCCTGTTTTCCCTGGAGGTCTTCGTGAAGCGAGGAGGGGAAGCTCCCGCTACAACGCTGAACAGGGGCGGCCGAAGCAGCGCCGGGTTCACGCCGTCCGAGGCGCTGGCATAGCTCCATCGTTATTCTCGATTCCATAGGGATGAAGAGGGAAGCGTGAGCTACCCGTGTTCAGTTCTTGATTATACAAGTGCAGAGCACAGAAACGATATAATGCGAACTTACCTAAAATGTGTCTGAAAATATTTCCGTCTTAAGAGATATCTAGATATTTTTTGAGCTTCATTCAGCTGTAACAGAATAGCGGGACTGTGTCCCCTGATAGTCTCCTTAAGGTGGTGTCTTTCCCCTACCTTTTTCTCAGACGGATTCTTCATAAACTGATCCGAAATCTGCAGTCTGCCTAAAGCTGCTAAAAGCTGCTCTTTCTCTGAGCTGGCCTTTATCGGGGTTGGATTATAGTAATGCAAATGCACTGAGGAAAGCAGTTCAGCCTCTCAGTTTGCATTCCGGCTGTGCATGCTAATTACTGTGTTCTTTACAATGGTATGGTCCTTCTGATTCTTATGCTGTCAAGATAATCTTAACACACTATAAAAAACCAGATGTATGTGTA
The DNA here is from genome assembly GCA_034783455.1 of Micropsitta finschii. NCBI lineage: Eukaryota > Metazoa > Chordata > Aves > Psittaciformes > Psittacidae > Micropsitta > Micropsitta finschii. The sequence continues at coordinate 23,865 of JAVHNF010044027.1, forward strand.
TATATGTATGCACCTTAGTAATTTGATAAATTGCTACCCATTAGCTTTCCATACACATATACACATAATACATATGATGTGTTAAAAATATACTTACATTGGTCTGTCATTGAAATTTATCTTATTCATCTTTGTTCATCTGAAATTTAACTTTCTTGTTTAGTGATATATGATCACTCTACAGTCAAGGAAAAGGGACATTCCAAGAGAGAAATTCAGTCCATCCACCTATTTTAGAATGCAGTAGATGATCCCATGGACATGCCTGTTTCTGTACTAAGAATAAAGCAATTATAACTTTCAGCTACAAGTAAGTGAGGTATTTTTTGTGCATTGCCTTATTTATCCTTGCATATACATATATTTGGTGTATTTGACAGTTTTGTTGTATTGGAGCTTTGATGCTCCATCAGAATCTAATTCTGATGAAAATTCAAAGAGGTGGCACAAGTTGCGTGAATCTGCTCTGCTTCTGTCTCCACTTGAGAGACACAGACTTTTATCAGCAGAGGTTTTGATGGGGTCAAAGGAGAAGAAAGTTGTATTGTTCTAGTGAGTGAATAATGGTGCAAGGAGTTATCATTTAATTTCTGTGGCTGTGATGAGAAATCGGAATAACACATCCTGGCAAAATCAAAATGAATGGGAGAAAGAAGATGAGGTAGACATACTCACATCTGTGCATTTTACAGCACACAAAATGCCGATTTAGAAACTGGCTAATCAACAGATCCCAGAAAAGAAGTGTCAGTAAGAAGTGATTGAGCTGTTAATTTTGCAAGGATACCTTGAGGATTGGCTTTAACTGATATATTTTGAGTATTGTATTGGTAATACAAAATGGCTGCCAATAAACTTGATACAAAGATGGCTGTGAGCAAATGGTTGGACTGTTGACTAGGTCCCAGCCTGAGGTTAAGCTGATGGAGGAGTCATGGAAATCTAGAGCATGCGATGAGAAATTGCTGAATGTAACATTGTGAGAAGCTGATGAAAGCTACAGATCACACTGTGAAAGGTGGCTGGATCTCACATGTGGTTATGGGGGACTTATGTGAGGAAAAGCCAAAGTTCACATATATTTGAAGTGGAATATTTTGAAAAGTGAAGTATGATTGTACAACACCAAGACCACCTACATAACCACACCACCACTGTAAGTAATGGAATACCATCACCACTCTAGTAACGGTGCCAGCAATACCAGATTTAAATACAGATTTATCAAATCTATGGGACCAACAGTGAAGAAGGGATTAGAAGTAGGTTCTGTATTTGGGAGACCTGGAACAGAGGAAGGGAAGCACAAGGGCAGTGAAAAAAGTGCTAAGAAATGGGAAAAGAGGTGATAAGCTCTGGAAAGAAATGCATATATTTTATCGCTTTTCACAGTTAAGGTAGGGCTTGTAGTACAGTATGTTATGTTTAGCATAACTTACTCTGACCCTTAGTAGAGTTACTACATGAAAACTTCTAAACTGTACTAGGAGATCAGGCTGGATAATCCAATGGTTCTTTCCACCTTGAACTTCACAAACCCACAAGACTCTGGCGAGACATATCCTTGGTGTTCAGTAATTGACCAGCATTCTTTATCGCTTGGAAAGTATGGGTCTCATCTTAAAATGTTTCTTTCAGTCAGATTTGCTTCTTCGCAGCATCTGCTTCTTGGACAGAGAAATAATTTCTGATTAATCTTCTTACCCTTTGTATAAATCTATGGTTCTTGTTTCCCCACTTTATGTGCTTCTTCTTTATTCTTCTCTTTCTGCTTTGCTGCTTAAGGAATACTGGTCTCAAATAATATTCAAAATCTATCAAATGAGAGTTGCTTAATCTGGATATAAACCTTTGCTATTTGCTAGAATATAGCTAGCAGTTATGCGAGAATGAGCTATGAAGATCATAGAATCATAGAATTGTTTAGGTTGGAAAAGACGTTTAAGATCATTGAGTCCAACCATTAACCTAACACTGTCAAGTCTACCACTAAACCCATGTCCCCAAGTGCTGCGTTGTCCTGGTTTCAGCTGGGATAGAGTTAACTTTCTTTTTAGTAGCTGGTACAGTGCTGTGTTTTGGCTTTTATCTGAAAATAATGCTGATAACACACCGATGTTTTAGCTGTTGCTGAGTAATGCTTACTCTGATCAAGGACTTTTCGATCTCATGTTCTGCCAGTGAGGAGGGGCACAAGAAGCCAGGAGGGAGCAGAGACAGGACACCTGACCCAAACTAGCCAAAGGGGTATTCCATACCACAGCACATCATGCCCAGTACACAGATCAGAGGGAGTTGGCTGGGAGCCACTTATCACTGCTCAGAGACAGGCTGGGCATTGGTCAGTGGGTGGTGAGCAATTGTATTGTGCATCACTTGTTTTCTTTCCTGGGGTTTTATTCCTCTCTGTGCCTCTTTTTCATTATAACTGTTACTGTTAGCATTATTTTATACATCCCCCCATTATTAAACTCTCCTGATTCTCCTCCCCATCCCACCAGGGGCTGGGGGGCATGAGTGAGCTACTGTGTGGCACTTAGCTGCTGCCTGGGGTTTAAAAACAACATTACACAGAAATATATCAGCTACCGCACTCGCCTTAGAACAGCAGATTCAGAGATTTTATCCTTCAGCTATAATCCTTAATGAAAGAGAACCCAAAATTCCCAAGCCCTCAGTGGAAGTACATGAGATCAGTACTTATTTTTGTTCAGATTTTTTTCCAGCACATACACATAAGAAGCATCAATTCTTTTCATACACATGCCCTTCAAAAAAAAGAAATCAGTAAAAACAACATTCTACAGGCACCTTTTTTTTATCTTTCACCAATAAGTGAAACTTACGCCATGAGGAAGTTTCCTCCAGTATTGGAGATGCAGCCTCTGGTTGTTGGAGAAGCATGTTTATCATAACCACAGGTGCCACACAGCAACCCAAGACAATAGAAGATCAGAATCAGGACCACCATGCAGCACAGGATGAGACAACCCAGCCACCTAAGGAATAAAACCCAAAGCGTTTGGTTATTAGCATGCAAAGAATACACCAGAGACCTGCAGAATCAGGCAATACTACATTCCTAACTGGCCCACTCATAGTTCTGTTTGAGCAACAAATATTAGCAATGAAAAAATGTTTTTCATATACTTGCATATATTTTGGGACAGAACATGATCACTGTTGGATAACAGACAGCTGCTCCTGAAGGGCTGGGGAACAAACATCACAGGAACAAGGTGTTCCCACCCCATTAATGCAGGTGAACTATATTGTTCTAAAGTGTGCCAACTGGAGCAAATAATGACTCAGAGGAGGCAGGTGCTCAAACAGTAATTTATTCAAGAAACAATGGAGAAATTTAGAATGTGCACTCACCATTGGTCATGAAGTACATTACTCTTACTGTAAGGCTTACTACTTTTTGTACACAGTGTGATAGGACTGCAATAGTAAGTAAATGTATTTAAGACTATTAATACCTAGCTTTTTGTGTCTGTGGTGGAATGCTTTCACATTTAACAGAACTTCATTAGAAGGAAGATCTTGAATAGGAACTGAACTTTCATTTTTATTAACTAAATCCCATAAAAGTTCTATCTGCTCACATATTTGGAGCACACCCATTTGTTCACACATTTTGTATTTCATTCTAGCCTTTCATCTCCTCCCAATTCCCTCTGCTCTTCCTTTTCCCTTTTGTTCCCCTTCTCCCAGCTTGTATTTCTTAAGTTCCCTTTTCTCTTCCCTGTACCTCTGTAGTGGGAAAGTGGGAACGAGAAAAAGGAATATCATAATGATATAATACGCGCAGCCAAAACCAAAAGAAAAACATTAATGCTGACAGGCATATTTGTAAAAGAATACTTATTAAGAACAATGCACCTGTAATTAAGGAAGGGACAGACAGAAAACAATCTGGACAGCAAAAGGCTTTGGTTTCACTTGTACTTAGAAATACTACTAGGTCAGGTTCAACAAGAATGGGTATTTAAGTGCCATGCAAATAAGATATTTCTCCAGTTCTTTGAATCTAAATTCAAGGTTCACAGAGGCATACTGCAGCAGAACAAAGCAATGTATTTATTTGGTTAAATGCAATTTGAGCTTCAAAGAAAATACTAATAAATTTGACACATCAAGGCTCACCACAAAAACTGCCTGACAAGGAATGGGTTAAAGATTATAGACTGTAAGTAAGGTTCTTCAAGTTGTCTGCTCATTTTGATTTAAAATTGCACTAATGCTATCAGCACACATTCTGCAGCAGTGAAACTGATTATGACACAAAGATAGAAACAATTATTGATTACGGGAATAACTGAAGTTTCAAAATGTAGGGAGAACTTGATGAGCTTGAGGACTGAAATGACTAAATCTGGACAAAGTTAAATGCTATGAAATAAAAAGCTTTATGCTTCAAACTGTGAGATTATTTATTATAGGAGTCACACAAGTCTCCAATAAGAAGAATATGGAATACGTTTTTTTCTCAAGGTACAATTAATCTAAACATTTGCAAGGACAAGAACTACACCAGTAGGAATAAGAATGGGTGCACCAAGATTTATAAGGTGCGTAGCAGAATCCCTACTACTCTCTAGAGTAGAAAGGGTGAAATAAAAATGGATTAGCAAAGCCTCTACATTCCTATGCTCTCACAACTTAGCTGCAAACTTAGCAAAACTAAGCCCTAAATAAGAAGTCACCCTGGTATTGTGAAAAAATCCCTTCTTTTATGCATTACACCTTTGACATCTACCTACACCTATCCTTCCTGAAAAAGACCTGAAGGCCTACACAGTAGGAACTACCTCTTGCTCTGCAGTGAAACAGCACCAGTTGTTGATTAGCTGCAGTTTTGACTTTTACCAAAATGCCAGTACTGAACAAATGCCTCATAGCATCTTTTTTTCCACTGTGTTCATCATTAATATTTTTATTGCTTTTACAGAACATTAAAATATTACAAGTATTACCAACAGGTAGCAATTCACTCTTGATTTACTTCCTGTACATACCTATAGAAATCATACTGCTCCACTACTGGAAAATAATCTTGAACATATGCTTCACTTTGTGTAAGATATATCGTCAGATCTGCTAAAATCTTCTGAACAGGGAGCGTTTTCGTGAAGGTAGTGATATTTGAACCAATGGATTCCAGCACGGTTTTGATATCTAAAAGAACAAACAGTGCATTGTTACAGATTCATAGAAGAAATTTTCATTCCATGTATGCATTATAAAATGCTATTAAGCCATTTGCCACACAGAACAAGCAAGCCATGAAGACAAGCATGAGGAAGAGACAAGCAGGCAACAAAAACACTGAGCTTCAAAGTAACACAATGGCATTTTAAAACGCACATTTTATTTTTAGCATTTAATTTAATGATGAAAGATGTAGATGTCAAGCCAGAGTTCTCTCTTTCCTTTTGTTATAATTAATGTGTCATTTCTAATCTACCCATCTTAAATCTTGTTTTTCATGCAATATTGCATATGGTAACACTGAGCAAGACAATTAGCCACTAAGTTTACAGAGGACATGATCAAGATCTATTTAAATTCCATCCCCTGGGAATACAACAGTGAGAAAGAAATTAGACTGCCTATATTGAGAATCTTTACCAGATATTTTCAACCTTCTTAACAAAGATTACGTAAACAAATTCATTCCAATTAGTTAGCAACACTCTTGAGGTAATGATCAACTAAGCCATTTTCCCCTCTCAAATTAAGAATGAACATGCTACCCTATACTTACAGTTTAGATACACACTATTTAGATACACAGACATGATTAATTTACTTATTATACATATTTTCTATTTGTAAAATGCAGTTTCTATTCACTCTTTCCTTTCTTTCAACTTCGAGCATACTTGAAACAACAGGATCTATAAACTATAGGTTGCTATTTGGCAGTAGGCAACAGTCTCCTCTTTCTCAAACAACTGGACAAGTTTTTGGCTGTTCATTTAGATGCTTACGCTTCTAAATTCAACTGGATTCCAAAACACTCTTGAAAACTTACAAATAAATACTTTTTTTTTTTCCCTAGCAAGTCTACATTATTTGCTTTGTTACTCAGTTTTTATAAAACCAAAATCCCAGCAATTTATAAATAGGTAAATCAAGATGGCTTGTCTGTCTTTATGCATATCAGCAGATACTGACAATGAATAAGTCTGCACTATATTTCCTAATGAAAAGCATCATAAAACTTTTAGCTCAGTTTAGGCAAGTTCACACAGTATGCTCTGCTTGTATGCATACTGTGCTTCATTTTGCCCAGGAGGGGGAAAAATAGAAAGAAAAACTTACAAGGAACAGCTGTTTATATATGCAGAACAGGTCGACAATGCAAGAACAAAAATTAAAACAGATTAGTATACACACACTATACTACATTTTATTCAAATGTCAAGTGTCCGGGTACCATCAGAGAGTAACAGTGTGTCATGATTTAAAACCCAGGAACTTGTAAACTGAAGTATCCAAATAATTAAAAGAGACATTTAAATTATCCTTAAGCCTTAGTTTTACCTCCCCTTTGCCACCCAGTACATTTTAATACAACAGCAGGCAGGTTCAGTTTTTTTAACACACTCCTAAATACGTTACAGGCTCATTGGTCAAGGAAAATGAGCTTTTCAACCATAAAAAGATAAAGCTTCAGTGTGACTTTGAACAGTAAAAAGCCTAACAAATAAAACTTCTCCATAAAATACCATATGCTCTATTTTTCGATTTAATTCTGGATCCTCATTAACACATGATGGCTTTCTATAGGACTTTTGTGTCACAAAATTAAATAAAAATACCCCAAATTTTACATTTCCATTTTCATGCTCTTTAGCCCAGAAAATATATTATTGGTAAAACAAACAAAAAACATCAGTAAGTTTCATCAACATTAAACAATCAAAATTAAAAGACAGTTTGTTCTCACCTGATAAAATATTCCGTGTTTGATTCACCACTAAGTCTGGAGTATCATTAAATGCCGCATAACCCTAAAAGTTGAAAAAACTGTAATAAATTTCTCACTGGCAAATTACTTACTATATTTTTCCTTTTCTACAAGGAGTAAAACTACACACATCCTAAAATGTTTGTGGCAATACCATCAGAAATACATTTTTATTACTGCCCATTATAAAAGGTCAAAGCAAAACAGGAACTCAATTCTATTTCAGATTCAGTTTGCTCTCCTGGATAATCCTTGGGAAAAAAAAAATCTGAATTTCAATATACATGCATCAGTCACATCTCAGACTTTATAGCACTGTTGCTTATCAGATCTATCTGATATAAAACTGAGAATGTACATATGAAGTGAAAGGAGCTGCTGTGCACCAGTCAGTGCCTCCTCTTTGCAAGTGTGTGCCTTCTTAACAGGAAATGCTTTTTACAAACAACAAAATCCAACTGCCTTTGAAGACACTGTTAATGCTTTCTTCAGTGCGAAAGTGAAAGAAAGAGTCTAAACCATAGGGACCAAGCTCAGTAGCTCATCTGGACAGAAAGAAGCTGCCACTGCAGTGGATATTTGAAGTTTTACTTTCTGCAGACCTGATCACTTCAGAAGCAGGCAAGGGTCTAACCCCCTTCACACAGCCTTTGATTTCAGAAAGTGCCTGCTATTCCTAGCAAACATTTTCAGATTGCTAGATTTTTAAACTGCTCAAACTAAGCCATTTATTTCTAGGTAAAAATCATTGTGTTTTGCAACATAAAAAGAATTCTGCCTGAGAAAGCCTAGGAAAAACAAGTAAAACAAGTAATATACAAGTATTCCAGCTTATTAATTAACAGTTTACTAGCCTGTCAAGAAACATACCTTTTGAACCAGACTAGAAAGGTCTATTTTAAGGACATCATTGACCTTCGCAAGCTGTGAGCTCACTCCAGGCAACTAGAAAGCAAAAAGCATTCTTGACTCACATCAAAATAGTAGACTTGTTAATTTAGTAAACATCTCAAAGGTAGGAGAGAGGATAAAGAAACTAGAAACATGATTTGCAATAAAATTTTTGTAGCACACTCCTGAAACTTTTGCTGTACAACAGCAAAACTTAACCTTAGCATTTTTGGGAGGACATACTGTTTCACTGCCCAGAGCAGCACTTTAATGTAACTGCTCGACACACATTTTATCCTCTTCTACACAGAAGATGAAAACAGTGACTAGGATTACCTAGAAACACAGAATATGGGAAGGTCACTTATCTCACCAGTAACAGCACACACCAAGTCATTACACTGCAGAGATACTATTAGGCTTATTCAAGGCAATCATACTGTAGGAGTCTGAAAAACATTCTCTTACTCCGCTAAAATTGGCGTTGATGTTCAGTTGATTTAGTGAATTCCTGATGATATTGCAAGTTGAGGCAGCCTGAGTTGCAGAGCATGCAGAATCGTTGAGGGTGTTGCTTAGGTGCATTTTAACATCTGTCAAGTTTGCACGGAGCCTCTCTGTTCCCTCCTGCAAAACCTCTACGGAGACGCTCACATTTTCCAGTGCTTCCTTCGTTTCTCTGATGGCTGCAAGAATATGAAGTTTCAAAAAATCCCTCTAGTTAGAGACCATGTTATAGATACAGATATGAAGAGAAAGTGCACATGCATGAATGCTATATTCTTAATAATATTGATTTAAATAACCCTGCCTCCCTCCCAGGAAAAACCTCTAGCATGGAATATGTTTTTATTGCACATAAATCTGCATCACTTATATCTTCTTACACACAAATGAATGTGTTCAGGCTACTTTCATTGAGATTCCCAGATTACACTCTTCAACCCTTTTCCTACCTCTCCTTACTCAGTGGTTTCAGCAAAAACTTTAACACTTGGTCATTAGAAATTAGAAGAAAGCCCATATCCACAAAACAGTATTTTCAGTATTTTGTTTATAATCCAACTCACAAATTATACAGCTGCAAGATGAAAGGGAAAGAGTTCATGTTGCATCAACCAAGCATTAATGAGTATTCAACACTGTCTGAGCTTTAGATTTCATCCCAATCATCCCAATCAGATGAAGAAACCCAGAAAACAAAACACTGAACAGGTGTTTAGTAGACAAAAAACCACACACATACAACTAAAAATACACAAGTTACAAAAATAGTGCACTTCACACAACACAAGGTTTTATTGTTTTTTTTTTTTTACCTTTGATAGCCCTTTCCACTTTGACTTCAAGACAAACAAGAGAAATAAATAAAAAAAGGACAATGACGACAAGTAAATGGGAAAGAATTCATGGGTAAAATACCCCAAAAGTAACAGATTCACGGATGACATTTCCTCTATAAGCTGTACCTGACTCCTGAAAAAAAGCCTTAGATAGAAAAAGTAATAAAGGAATATCTTCTTTGAAAGGAGACAGAACTAAGCATGAGGAATGCTAAACACAAAGACACAATGAAAAAATTACAGACAGCATCTCATAATAAGCTTGGCAGTATACAGGATGAGGCCACCATATTTTCCTGACCTATTAAAGACTAACCTGCTGACCTATGGACACTTTTAAAGCACAGCTTTCCTAGTCCCCCTTATATTCAATGGAAAAAGAATAACAACCTAGAGCAGGGAATTCGGATTTCATCTCTCTTCAATGACTGCTGAAACTAGGTATCAACACATAAATCTTGATTTAGTTTTAAAATGCATTTATAAACCGTAAAATATCTGAAATCCTCAGTTTAAAGGAAGCTTCAAGGCATACAGAAAAATGGTAAGTTGAACCATGGTACTTCATAAAGTCATCCCATACTTCTGCACTAGAAAGACGATGCCTGTTTTACCATGGCAACAGAACACTAAAATAGCACCACGTATATCTTTACCTCCTGCCATTGTCAGAGCTGCATCAAGTGCAGGACGTACTTCTTTTCCCAGCTGTTCTTGAACTCTGCTTCCAAGCAAAGGTCCAACATCTGTAGCACAGAGAGATTAAAAAAAAACATTATACACTAGTTCAATTTAAAATACCTCTTAGTACAGTTGCTGTCAGACTTAAAGTATAAATAGATAATTAAAATTTCTCTAAGGCCTGACAATCAGAACTTAAGTGACAGAAGATACTGCAGGACTACAGTTCTCCTTTAGCTAGCTACAGACCTAAGAACAAAAGCAATAAATCAAAATATGGCAGAGGATATTCACTAGCACTTGACCATACAGGTAAAAACACATCATTTCAAACTCAAGATTTCATTGCATTTACTACTTTTTTTTGGACATTTTTCCCCACAATCTACTCCAACATCTGAACAGGAATTTTATGGCATACTCTTTTGCTACACGCTGTATCTTCGTATTGTAAGAGAAAATGGATTCTTTTCCTTTCTCCTGCTCTTCATGCACTCGGCAATGTCAAGGTCACCTGTAACCCAGACTCATTTCCTGCCAACGCTGGGAGCTGTTCTGGAAGGTTCCAGCCGGTGCCAGGGATCTCTGGTGAGCTCCAGCCCGAGTTCCCGCTGTGCC